>NHQK01000092.1:0-235331 GCA_016864655.1 Phytophthora cactorum
CTGTGGTGGTCTTTTTGCTAGAATATCAATCTCATCTACGCGCATTCAGCAGTGCATGTAGAGCACTGGCAAATCTCTAGCTCACTTATAGTTTTGGATAAGACGGAGATTCTATCATCTACAAACTTAGCAAGCTGGCGCTGTCCCTCTTCAGTCTCTATTTTGGCCACATCTGGTGCATCGCAAATCCATATAGGCTGGCGAACCACGTTGTTAAAACTCAACTCGCCAGTAATAATCAATTATTTCACCCAGCGGTTTCGCTTTCCCGCACAAAACATTTTCAAAAAAATGCTTTGAAACGACGGTGGAAATGCCTCGCAGTAATATCTGGATTTTGTTCATATACTTTCTCCTTTCGCAATACGATAGACGCCGATATTCATCCAAGCTCAAAGCAGGATTGCAAGCCCTTACGAAATCGGGCCAAATAGTATCGGCAGCGCTTAGAGTAAGCAAAAATGTTGGCCAACGATTTGGAAGGGACCGGTTCCCTATCATAGACATCAGATCGTCCCTAGCATTGGCCCAATACAGACCACTACCTCTAATAACACGGAAATATGGTTTCAGAGAGTCAAGCACTTGCATTGCTGCATTTAACTCCTCCTGTTCATCTTTTCGCTTAGTTGGGTGATTAGATGTTGACAATTGGTCAGGATCACGGGGTCTACCAGCGGTTTTGATAGCAGCGCTGCAAGTTTCTGAAACATTAACTCTTTGGACGAGGCCGTCTATCTGTCTGCGTTGTATGCGATTCATACAAAAAACTTGAAATTACCACGAATGATAAAACTTCTGTCGTGCCATTTCATAAAGTGAGAACAATACTCAGTCAGACTATATTCATGAATCCTGCCCTCAGTGTCATTTAGTAGGTTGTATCCGCCATGCCCGTCTGGAAAGATAGTAAGAAAGCAATTGTGCATCAAGTGTTTTGTGTGGTACTTGGTTATCGGACCTCCTGGACAGCAAAGCTCTCCTATCGGGCAGTCTACAGCTGGTTCTATCCCAACTGCTTCCATGATCCGCTCTAACTCACTTTGCTTGCCGCTTTGATTTCCTTCCAGCTCGAACGACTCTGTCATGCTACTCATTACATTTTGCTCACTAGGTTCTTCACGCACGTCTTGCGAATAATCCAATTGTGTTGTAGTCTCTTGCTCCAATTCACTACATGAAGCATGCTCTTCCGTTTCACGCATTGGCATTGTATCTTGTGTTTCATTGTCGTACTGCGACATATTAGTATCTCCGCATCTAGAACCTATCGTACGTTGAGTAGCATCCATATCCACACTGTCTACTGTTTGCTGTACGTCTTCGTGTTCCTCTTCATTTATCTGGCGATGTACTCCCTGCAGTTCTTCGATTTCATCTTCCGTTATTGGAATCGTTGGGACGTCACGATTGGCATCAATATTTTCCAACTCTTTGAGATTGTCCTCCGAAACCGTGATGTGCTTATAAGGAGGGTTGTTGGCTACCAGCCAGTGGAGTGCACGTCTCAACAGACCCAGGCGTACCCGAAAGTATTTTGTAGTTGTAGCCGATTTAGATGCAAGAAAGACAACGCCGCATTCTTTTAAGTAATTCTCGAACAATCTCAGCAGGTTCATTCCAGTAGTTGATGGCATTGCCTTTGGTGAACGCTTGGCCGTCACGATAGAGATTTACACAAGTTGTAAAGCAAACGCCAATCAATCGTGCTTCGATTCGATTTAGCTCGGCAAGCACTTCTGGAATGGCAGCAATGCGCAACCCGCTGCAGTGAGAGAACTTTGGAGTCTTCTTTGCACGAAGCGCTATGTTACATCTACTACAAATCCAAATAGACTGTGATGTCTTTGAAGATGTTTGTACGAGGCTTCCATCGATAATTTCAACAAAACCAATATTGTTTTGGAGTGGAGAGAATAATTCAAACTTTGGATCGTATTGTTTTGGTACAGCTTTAGTAGCATTTGCCAGCTCCCAGCTGCTGCCGCATACTCGATAGAGTGGCTCATCAATCGAAACGAAGAATGCTGTCACAATCAGGAAGTGTTAGTAAAATGTTTATCGAAAATTTCACGCATAATTTCAACTTCCTACCGTTTCTGTCGGCATCAAAATGGTTTGTATCGCTCAGTCCAACTTGAGATCCGCTTTATATGTTCACCAGTTTCCTGTGCCGCCACATTTCGCTTCTTGGTCTCCGCATGGCGAGCCGCTCTTGCCGTTGCGAGTTCGCGCTCGTTTTCGTCAATGGAGTCCGGATTCGCATTAACATGCTTCCCACCTCTGGTTGTTTGTCGCATTGTAAGAGCCTTTAGGGCTCTACCTGCCGTCTTAGCACGACGTGGCTTTTTCTTCGTCGTTCCCATGATGCTATAGGAGCGACGTCAAATGCTAAAATGCGTCTCACCCGAAGCCGGCAAATTGTGAAGGAGGATGGAATCCATGGAAGGCAAACGGTGTCTACTTGTTCAGTCAATGCAACACTTCGCTTCAACTTGAAGTCGATCGAAGTTCGCACGCAATGTGAGGGGAGGAGCGACTGCACAGATTGAATCAGTCTGCCGAGTTGTCTGTTACAAGATCCACGAGCTTTGCGTGTGCTCGTTTTCGTCTGTTGCCCTTCTTGCACTACCTCACGGTCACAGCACCGCTCAAAATATATTCAAACTGTCTCTGCTCATTTAATTTGGCCTGTTTTGCTGATCTTTAAATGCATTCAGTACATCCTTGAAGCCTACAAAGCATCGTTACTACAGCAATCGATCATATGTAGTGCTCACATTAAACCTACTTCTCCTACACAAATCCTCTGCAGTTTGCTGATTCGCACAAGCAACGCTGAATGTTAAAAATGAGAAGCTTGTCAGTTTATAACCACCATCGTCTTGGTTTTGAAAACTTACCGTTCTGCTTGTTGGTGCGCCTGGATCCATTCCATAGTAGATAGTAAGTTCATCACCCGGATGAATGTCACGCTTCGCAAATATTCCGCAACAAGTTTCCCCAGCGACCTCCCAGCGCTCGACGACGCAGTTAGGACTGCACGAATGGTTAGCGAATCTCACCATACCACCTACATTGTGTGCGTCAATGACTTCGGTATCTGACCCAGCCATGCCATAGAACCGATTCAAATGACCACCTCCCTGTATGCAGGAGTCACGTACTTCAGTATTGTACTTCACAAATAGCAACATTCACCAACTACGAACCTCTTTCTCGCGTTTGACGTACTGCGAGAGGCTGGCAACCTCTCCCGCGTATTGTGCAACAAGCTCGTCTCTGTTGATCACTTGGTCTGCAACGAGAGCGATACCCTTTCCCTCAATATTTTGCAGTGCGAGCATAGCTTGCTGGTCATCCTGCATCCTCTGGTTCCCGCACTTCATCCCTGTAGCACAGTGGCCTTGGATGCACTCCGTTTGTGTCTAAAAAAGAAGTTTTATTAGCAGTAGTCACGCTCACTTCATTATGTTTTCGGTTCCAGCAATCCTACTGCACGATTTTCGCAATCCCAGCCACATGTTTCATTGTAGCCCGCGCGAGGTTCGCATCGACACATCGGGATATCAGCCTAGTAGATACCAACATATTAATCGACGTGATGGCTATTCCATAGCCTACCAAGCAAGACGTACTTCTGCAAGTTGGTGTTTTGGCCTACCAACATATACATTTTGCTTTACATCCCTGTACTCTGCAAATGCCTGCAAAATAGTACGCGTTTGCTCTCGCTGTTAAATATCTCTAAAGAAGAGATGGACTTTGCAACCATTCATACCTTACACGAATTGGATTCCAATCCAAACAATGCTTGGCGGCTTCACCTTGAGCCAAGAATGGCTCGAGTTTTAACTGCATGCTGATGCGAGTTCACCTCCTCCAGCTAAATCGAAACTACTTGGTACTTCTCCCATATTTCTTTCTGGACCACTATAGCGATGCATTCTTCTCCACCAAGTTCAATCTGCTATATTCTAGATATCGGAAGCTTTTCCGCAGCAGCTCACTCAACAGAGCTATCCTGCCAACCTTTCTGCTCGGTGAATTCAGTTGTTTTTTCCCCGGCTTTTTGATATGTTTTACATCAGCTCGAGATATAGTATTTGCTTATTTCTTTTTGTTCTTTTTGATACCAAAGAGCGTACTTGATTCAACTTTTCTCCTCTCTCCCTTTCCTACTTTCCTACATATGCAAGGATTCTCTCACACCATGCACTATCGCTCCCGGGTGTAAAATCAACACAGCGTACTAATCATGGTCAATCTGTCGTGGAAATCAAAAACACTGGATAAACATGCATGCTCTTTGACGTGCCCACCGACCGAATTACGGTGACGTTAGGATGTTGCTGCGCGTGCGCACTCCACCAGCATCATCAGGCTCATTGTTGTCGGCCTCCATGACAACGTCACCTTCGCTTTCCTCTTCAGGCTCCGAAGTCAGGCTTGCCGCCACGTGCTGTGTCTTGGCCTGGTTTTCTTCTTGCCGGCCGCACGTGGGACCTTGCGCTTCGCAATAGGAGCAGCATCCTCGACAATCTTCTCCGCATTTCCGACCTCGAATTGAACGCTCCCCTTGGCAATGTCCGCGTAGAACCCAACACCATCCACTTGGTGAAATACGTACACGGCACCCGAACGAAACACCATGCCCGACTTGCTACCGAAACCACTGACTTCCTTGTTCGCCTAGGCATCCCACACCATAATTTGAGTGATGTGAGGCTTCCGCTTCACGACAGTGAGTTCACCCAACGCCTCCACGGTCGAATCAAAGAACGCACGTTGATTCGCGTCAATGAGAGTAACGCGAATTCCATGGTCGCCATTGACCCTCTCCGACATCCAGCACGTCATCTTGACCGTGACGCTCACATCCGTAGCGGGCTTCGCAGTGGTGATGAACTCGCGAAAATCACCGACAGTCGAGAAAAAGTTTAGCGATTCCTCCTCCTTTTGCTTCAGCACCTCCTTGCGTATAGCTTCAAGTAGATCCATACCGTGGCAGCAGCACTTGAGTTTTGGGGCGTCTACGACAGCTTGAGTGAGAGACTTCAACACGAAAAATGAATCTAGCAGAACACCTCGAGAGCGTTAGCCAACTTGAGGCAATGAGCCGAAGGCTTTCGCCATATCCTTACAACCACTTGAACAGATCCATCCACACAATACACAACTTCAACGTCACTGACTGGCCTGCCGTGGGTACCAGCAAAAAGTGGTTTGGTAACTCTAAACTCCAACGTGCCAGCATTCGATATCGTTCCAGTGCTTGTGTTTGCCGCGGCCTAACTTAACTTACGCTGAAATATATATTCCATTAGACGTATGTAAGAGCGAATCCTCAGTGTTATTGTGCCAACAAGCCCTGCATCAGTATAGGTAGATAGGTAGATCTTCAGACAGCGGAATAGCCAAACAAAGTGCAAAGTGCACAACGAAAACGCACGCTCCGTGCTACTACTCTGTGAAACAAATTCTACCGAGCTTTAACAATACCCAATTCCAGCTCGGCATTGAAGGAAGCGCATCGAAGCCACGCCATTAGCAGATCTTTCTACAAATGACCTGAATTATGAGCACCAGCCCCTGTGGTGGAATCACAGCGACTCACCAATCCACAGCGTGCCCAACTGCAATGTCTCAAAGTGGTCTGCCTTAGATACCAGCAAACGTGGCTCGGTCAGGCTCAGCTCTAATGCGCCACCGTCCTAACAGTGATAATGTTTGCTGCGACTTCTGGTGAAATGGTCGTCTATGAGAGCGACTGCTTAGCATTATTGTGCACACAAGCCCTGCATGAGTCCGGTATACCCTCATCACAGAGAAATAGGCAAGCAAATTCCACAACCAAAACGCACATTGGATCTGTCGGATTCACGCCAAACGACCGCTTCGGTATATCTTTCATACTACTACTCTGCAATCCAAAGCGAGCGGAACCTTACCAATGCCCAATCAGAACTGAGCACGTACGTGTGCAGCTCAATATTGCAGGAAGCTCATCCAAGGCACGCCATAAGCAGGTCTTTCTGCAACTCACCTGAATGCGAAGCGCCCCACCATAGCAAAATCACAGCTACTTCCCCATCCACAGCGAGCCCAAGCCCATTTCCAATGTCTCTAACAAATGTCCTGCCTCGGATATCAACAAAAGAGGGTCAAATAGGCTATACTCCACTGCACTGCTATCGAACCCGTGAAGGCGTTTGCTGCAGCTAAAACGCACCCAATCACACCATAGCGAGAGCAAATACCTAGTATCTTGTCCGTGATAACGTTCGCGGCAGCTCAAACGTACCAAATCACACGATATTAGACGCTGCGAGAGCGATCCTGCTCTTGATAGCGTTCACTGCAGCTCAAACATACCAATACGCACCATATTAGACGCTGCGAGAGCGAATACTTAGAATTTTGTCCGTGAAAACGCTTGCTACAGCTCAAATATATCAAAACACACCATATATACGCTGCAGCTTTCAATGCGCCCGTCACCTTGTATCAGTAGTCTGTAGCCCGGGTGGCGCGTCCGCAAGTTCCGCTTAAGTCAAACGCTGATATCAGTACATTCCGGGGGGCTTTTTACGCGGCCATTGTACTGCACAAAACTAATATTGTATAAAGTTCCATGGGACGTTGGCCCTGATTTACGATAAATCAGACTGGACCCACTCTTATTGAGGGCTGGCTACTTTTTAAGGTATCAGATTCCGACCGAATCAGGCCGTCATAACCCTTAGCTAAACAGTCGTGATTACGCTAATCCTGCACTGTCCCACACAAACGTGCCCCTCCAGGGTTCCATAAAAAAATGACCCGACTTTCAACGACCGTTAGACAGTTTGCCGAAGGTGACATTTCAACTTCCCTGTCTGAAGGGCCCGACATGCGGATTTGGATGTCCTTAAAGTACAGGTAATTTTCACTCGAAATCGCCCCAGGGGACTCTATGATAAATCGTTTCCCCTAACCCGTTCTACATATTTTCCAAGTAGTACTATAAAAAGGGTAAATTAATGACTTAAAAAGAGTAAATGCATTTCATTATAGGGGGCTTTTGCCCCAACAAGTTTAGCTTTTTTTTTTTAAAGAAATATAATAGATGCTTCAAGAAACATCAGATCTGAGAATTCCCTCGGCTAAATGATTAAAATCTGAGCCTGATCGAATTGAAGCGACCTGTGTTTACCTAAGCGGGAGGCTTTATCTGATTCGGCTTCTGTTCTGGGCTGCGCTAGCAGCTTTACTGCTATCTCAGAACCAGAAAATCAACATCATTCTTCTTATTGCAAGCCGTCTGAGTATTGCAGCCGCTTACAGCATAGCCGTACAGCAATCACGGGGATCCTTTTTCAGATACGTGTGTAGCATAGTGTATTTAGTATGCTGTCCAGTGTTTTTTTTGTTCTGCGACCCACGAAAAAAAGTTTGTCACTTCGAAGTATATGCTTCTTTTTCAAGCAAACCGAGATGATGGGGGTGAAAATGAATCTCTGAGGTCGCAGAGACCTATCCTAGTACTGCAAACACCCTGGATATCGGTATTACAATATATCCTGCAGGCCAGCAAGGTAGTTGAAGTAGGAATTGACGCTTTAACATGGTGAAGATGTCGTCAATAGTATCATGGTTTTTTACCCAACTCTGGATTTGAGCAGCCTGGAGCTTTTTGAGAACCGATTCCACTGATAAGAGAGGACTACCAGGTCTCCTGGTCTACAGAAGTTCGCAGGTATCGTCAAGTCTTGCGTGCCCAAGACTACTGACAAAGGTCGGCTCAAGTTGTGGCGAGTCAAAGGGAAATCTGTGGACGAAGCGCTTAGGTTTCTCAAGCTCGATAAATCAGGAAGAGATTGTATTGATACCCCAACGTTGATTTCGTGGGTCAAATACATGGCAATGATTGCCGCTGGTGCAATGAAACCTCGTCCTTCATCTCCTCATTGACAGCTCGCTACGGTGACAAAGCTCTGGCGAAGATGATTGGGGAGGAGAAGAGGGTCTCTACGACGGCACATATTCTCACCACGCCAGCGTGACCTAAGCCAAAAAATCGGAAGTGTTCACTAAGACTAGCGTTTCCTGTCGTGTTGGAAGCCTCCAAATGAGGTCGCAATGCTTGGTAAGAGTGTAGTGAAACCCACCAGCGCAGCGTGCAGGAAACGCGTGGTCATGGTTGAGATGAAGCAGAAATGAGGAAGAGCGGGCATCAGCCAAACAATCGATAGTGACTACCCGGACAGAACCGTCTGTAAATCGTTCTGCATTTAGAAATGGATCAAGAAGGCGACACAAGATGAATGTGTGCAGGGCCTTCAGAGCCAAACGACAAAGCAAATATGGGAGCATCGGAACATGATAACGACTTCCCAAGTCTGGGTCATCTATCGATTAGCTACAGGGCAGCTACGGCTTCAGTACAGTGGTGTTGAATGGGGCAGCTCCTGCCCTCAAGACTCCCGGTGTGACAGCTCGGGTCTCTCCAACGCCCACATTACTTGGTCCTACTACCGAGCTCAGACATTCTGGAAACGATGTCTAGAACATTGGACAGGGTTGGAAGTGGATGGATCTCAATTGAAAGAGCATCGAGAGTATTTCTCAGCCGTGTTCCTCCTCCAGCGGGGGACAGACTCCGACAAAGCATCGTTGATCGATACGGTAAATTCGCTTCAGGAATGCAAGATTCACTGGTGGGCTGTATGCAGCGTGAGTCAAGCTCTGCTGTAGCAAATCAGGAACCAAGTAGTACACGAAGCCAAGCAATGGTCTCAGCACGCCCAATTGGAATACATGTGGACGAGTACACTCCGGCAAGTGACGGCAGTAGCGCACCGGGAATAAATACGACCCCAAACCAGGATACAAAGATTACTGTTACAGCTCTGAATAGACTGTTTTACCAGTATGACTGCAGTACCCACAAACACGGCTTCGCGCGTGGCTCCAGGACCGGCACCGTGGCGGAAACGGACAGAGCCCAAGCTGAGAAAACTTCTTAAACTTTACCAGGCATCTATTAACATCGGTTAAAAAGAATACCTTCCTTCTCTCTCTCTCGTTCTGTATTTGTATAGAGCACAGCTTTATAACTTATATATAGTCTGACTGCAAAACCTTATAGTTAGTTTTACAACGTTCTGTACGTTTACAGAACATAGCACAGAACAATATGTGTGAGATTTATTTAAGCAAACTAAGAATAGGAGAAACCAACGGGAGAGAAGTCTCAAACTCAATTTCCTTTCACAAAGGTCCTCTTCGCGTAGGTTGTCAAGACGGAGCTGCCTAGCTGGAATGGCGCCAACTTCTGCTCAACGCAAGCGTGCTACGAATCCAGATTGCCACAGTGGACGTCCTACAACATCGTTTAAGAAAAAGATAAGGAAGCTGCGCGAGCGTTCTATAAGCAACTCGTCACGTTTCGGGAAATATGGTTCAAGGAGCTCACATGAAGTAGATACTACTAACGCTGAAGAATTGGAGGGGAAAGTTAGTTCTGTCCAGGGCATGGAAAAATGTATGATATAATATCAATACTATGGGTATTATATTGACGGAATAACTTATTATTATTCTAGGGCGTATTGAAATTATTATTTTCCCTCGTTTGATTAGAGAATAGAATCGATACTTAACAGACATACAAAAAGCAAGAATAGAATATATTAGTTGCAATAACAACTGTATTTTGCACGAAACTATTTATTACTGAAAGTTGGATACTATAAATGCCTATTATTGAAAGACTTTTCCTGCAGTATAGTTAAAGATTGTATTCTCCATGCCCTGGCTCTGTTTGTGTTGGAATTTCTGGAATCGAATCGGTTACTGGAGAACGTCATACGTGGAAATCAAGTACCAGCAGCGCTTTTTCTTCCGATGATTGATCGAGTAGCGACAGTGACGACTCGATCGTCAATGCTGACAGGATCAGCGAGAGTGATCCAAAAGTCCAACATATATCGTCGGGGAATGTATCGAATCGTTTTGATACTCAAACAACTTCAGCTGTGCGGGGTATCAATATTGGTGGAACGAAAGAAATTGAAGATCTGGCAAATGCTCATGATGATATTCATGAAAGCGGGAAGATGAACGACTTGACCGAAATTTTGCAGGGATTGGGCACCGACCGCTTTGATAATTGTGTTGTCGGTTTGAAAACGAAGTTGTGCTCGGCGAAATGATACTGGAATACTGCAGCAACAACTGGCAAAACACATCCTGCGTCCTGACTGGAGTTCTGTATTTACTTCGTGCATCCTGTATTTACGCAGTTAAACCCAGAATTTTCTGCTAGAAGACAGGCAGATGCTGATAAACTCCGCTATTCAGAGCACCTTCGTCAAGGTAGTGTGGTAGCCGGGGTCCTGCATGCTACACCGAACCACTAGACGGCATTCTTTACTACCCCTCAGGGATACCTCGAGATATTGACGCTATCCACAACGGGGATGCAACAGTTCATGAATGTCCAAGCTGTATCCTGTACGACTGCTCGAAATTATTTTACGAGGAAACAACATCTCTTGTAATGGGGTTTCAACTATAGATTGTAATGGGCCACCCCATTACATAAGTAGGTAGAATTTCATTTACAAAAGTAGGTACACCAGCACACGGGTTAGCGTGTGCCGACTTGTCATCGTCCTATTGGCTGATAAATGGGGAGCCAGCCCTTTTATTAGCCAATTAGGTAACGACGTTGTATTTGAGCGGCCAGGGCGGCCGGGTGGCCCTAAAATAAAAACAGAGTTGAATTTTCCACAAAACCAAGACTAGGTCTAACTATTGCGAGCTTCCTCTACACTATAGTGTATGCAAGTAACGGAGTAAATACCTGGCCCGTTACACCTGGTAGCACTTTGTAGTCCTTCCAATGACCAAGTTCGACATGAGTCAATACCTCGACCCCGCTGCTTTCCCCCATCTCACCCGCGTTGAGTGAGAGGCTCTTTACCGCCTCGCAGCTGTGTCCGGAGAAGCTATTGTCACGTCGCTGCTGCGCTCAGCGACGCCCGATCAGCGTTTTGCGGCACAAGAATTCATGGAACGCGAGCTCGCTGATGCGAACCGGCGAGTGTCAACTCCCTCGCGTTACTCCAAGAATGACGTCGTGAAGTTGGAGACGTCGACCTACTCCGGCGTTGGAGAAGATTGTCTCCCGTTAAACCGATGGTTTCGAGAAATTGATATCGCCATCCCCTTGCGATTGCTTGAGGCGCCGTCGGCCAAGGTGAACTTTCTCCTCTCCCGGCTGTCCGGGAAGGCCAAGGAATGGACTCTCGGCAAGTTGGTCGTAGACCCCAATGCCTTCCCCACCCTGGAAGCGCTCCAGGGTGACCTTCGGCTCGCGGTCGAGCCGCCTCAAGATGAATCCCGCGTTCGTGCGGACTTCTTCGCCCTCCGACAAGGCACGATGTCAATGCGCGACTACGTCCAGAAGACGCGACACCTCACGTCTTGCATCGTGACCAAGTCAATCAACATGGCCTCCCAGGTTCATGTCTTTGTGTTCGGTATGCACGAGGGCATGACGAGATACTGCCTCACCAGAGTCAAGCCTTCAACACTTGAAGTAGCTTTTGCCGTCATACTACGCTAGGACTACGTTGTGGCGTCATCGTAGACGCGCTGTCTGAGACCGCTCGGGAGTCAGCACCCGAGCCTATGGAGATCGACGAGATCGCCGTGTCGAATAGCCGCCAGCGCAATGGGTCTCGCGGGAGCGGTGGTCGCAACGACCGTTCTCTCACACGCTTCCGTTGTCAGAAGCCTGGACATCGCGCGGCGGTGTGCCGCGCGCCAGCTCCGGTCCTTGCGCACGTCGACGCCGATACCACTCCTGCCGTTCAGCACAAAAAAAACCAGTCAGGGCCAGTAGGTGCGGGGCGCCCTGCTGGCTGTTATGAAGGTTTGGGTCCCCCGGTGGCGGCCCAATCTTCTAGCCCTCCCGTGCTCCAAGCACACTTCAATGCCGCTACTACACCGAGCGACTCGAGGCTGATCATCGTCAGTCTTTACGTCGCCGGTGCCCGGCGACCGCTGCGCGCGCTCCAGGACTCCGGAGCGACGAAAAACTTCTTCCGCGCGTCGTGTTTGTCGGTGCTTCCACCGACGATCACCGCCCCCGAGGGCCGCGACGAGGTCGCCGTCAAGCATGTTGATGGCAAGTCACGCCGCGTTGCGCGGCGCGAGATCACACTGCCGTACACGTTTGACGGCTTCCGCTGCGAGGACGACTTCCTCGTGATCGATATGAACTACGAGTTCGACTACATCCTGGGCATGTCGTGGCTATCGCGGTACCAACCCGCGATTGACTGGTTGGCTCGGTCCGTCAAACGTCGCAGTGACTTCGACGTGAGCGAGGTGTTTACACACGTCCTGGTCGTCCAGAAGGACTGGCCCCACGTCGCCGTCGTGGACCGGTCGTCCACAACGTACGTTGTGCACAGAGCGAGTGATGGCCCTCTCTGCACGGCTTGCGTAGTATTACTACACGATGATCCCTCGCAGCGACGCGAGGGTGAACATTAACTGGCGGTCGAGCAGGGGCTCCCGCTGCAGCACCAGATGACGGTCGAGCAGGGGCTCCCACAGAGGAGGTCAAGCAGGGGCTCTCGCCAATTGAGCCGGTGGTCGAGCAGTTGACGCTCCCGCCGAACGATGCCGCGGTCGAGCAGGGGCTTCCGCTTCTTCCCGGCCCGGTCGGACATGGTCTTCCGTGCCTAGACGGGGGGGGAGGTGGGGGTGGTGATATCTCGTCCAGCGAGAGCGATTCACCATCCTCGAGCTCGCACTCGAGAGCCCGTGTCATATGACAGCACACCGATGGAATCGGTCTGCGTGCTTAAGTACGTAGAAGGAGCCTCCGATCGTTGACGCACCATCGAACTCACAAGTCCACCTCGAGATGCACGGTCAATCACCCGACTTCCAGGCTTGTCCTGGAAGAACTTCTTTTGAACACTTAAGGACGGTGAGCTCGAACAGATCTGCCTGGTCACCGACGCTGATTCAGCGTCTCCCGAAGTGAATGCTGTCAGTGTCGACAGCTCCTCGCGTCCAAAGAGCGCCGAACCAAAGTCGGCACGCAAAGAGCGCTTTGCAGCTCAATCGTGGGAAGCGCTACGGGAGCCAGGTAACCCAGGCTACAAGACCGCCCGCGTGTACGCGGACGTTTTTCCGAACAAGATCCCAGCTGAGCTGCCAGCCGACCGAGGAATTTGCCATGAGATCGATCTCGTGCCCGGCTCGAAGTACTGCGTGACGTGGCAGTGGCCGCTGCTCCGAGACGAGGTCAAAGCCATTGACGAGTTCTTCGAGAGTCGCCGCAAGGCGGGTCATGTGCGTGATAGTACCTCGTCACACTCCAGTCCAACGTTTTGTGTGAAGAAAGCCACAGGCGGGTGGCGAATCGTTCATGCCTTCAACAAGCTAAACGATGCTACCATCCCCGCCCAGACGCCGATTCCTCGGAAGGACATGGTACTCGACGCCATGTCGGGTAGTGAGATCTTCAGTGCCATCGACTTGACCGATGGATTTTATCAAATCCTCATGAGGCTGAGTGATATACCGCTCACTGCGGTAATTATTCCCAGCGGTATGCTCTGGGAGTGGCTCGTTATGCCACAAGGATTGAAGAACGCTTCCGCCACGTTCAATCGCATGGTCTCCCATGTTCTGTGCCTACTTCGAGACTTCGCTCCGAGGATGGTCCCAGCGCGCTTGAGGTTCACTTGAAACATTTGAGGCAAGTCTTCCAAGTGATGCGCGAGAACAAGCTGTACGCGAACTTGAATAAATTTAACTTCTGTGCTCCGGAGATTCCGGTGCTTAGCTGTTACGTGAGCAAGAACGGCGTCCGCGCCGACCCCGAGAAGGTGTCCTCGATCTACGCGTGGCCAACGCCACAGAACCCCACTGAGCTGCGTCAGTGGCTGGGTCTAGCCAACTACCTCCATAAGTACACGAAGAACTACTCCGGACTGATCTAGCCACTTTCTTCGCTGCTGAAGAAAGATGCGACGTGGTTATGGACTTCCGCGCACCAAGCCGCCTTTGACTCGGTGAAGAAGAGTCTGGCAGAGGCTCCAATCCTCTCGCTCCCAAACGACTCGAAACCTTTTCACGTCGTCTGCGACGCGAGTGACTTTGCCATCGGCTGTGCGCTGATGCAATTCGACGACGAGGGTCGTGGGCGTGTCGTAAGTTATCAGTCCCGGCAGATGAAGCCAGCGGAGCGTAATTATCCGGTCCACGATAAAGAGCTCCTCGCGATGTGCTACGCCCTGATCAAGTTCAGAGTGTACTTGCTGGGTGAAAAGACCTTCGCGGTGTACACCGACCATGCATCGCTGAGAACAGCGATGAAGAGTCCCCATCTCTTCCAGCGGATAGCCCGCTGGCTATCGTTCTTTTCCGAATACAACTTCGTGGTCCATTACTAGCCCGGCAAGAACAGCATTCTCGCTGACGCCTTGTCTCTGCGACCCACGTGACTCGTTGGGTCGACAGGCGAGCACCGAAGACGAACAACGAAGACAACTGCGCTACGTGTCAGGCGTCAGGCCTGAACCTGACGAGTGTGTCCCCGGCGATGCCACTTCGCGATGAGATCAGGGCTGCGTACGAGCACCACACGACGTACTTCAGTATTCTGCAGCATCTTCGATCTCCCAGCGATGATACGCTGAGAGTCCTTACCCGTTCCACGCGCCATCATATTGATCGGTATCGCCTTGCAGACACCCTTCTGACGTACAGCATCAATCACTTCGACGCACCGCGAATTGTGGTTTCTAGTGACCCCGATCTACGCTCACGGATTATCCATGAGTTTCACGATGCCCCGCTGGGTGGTCATCTCGGCCGCGAGAAAACGTTTGCGGCTGTGTCACGTGATTTTTATTGGTCCCACATGTACAAATGGGTACGTAAGTGGGTGCGCTCCTGCGAGATCTGCCGGCGAGTGAAGCCTTCTCCATCGTCGCAGGCTCTCCTGTGTCCACTTCCAGTCGCCACCGAGGCCTGGCGCTCGGTGTCAATGGACTTTATCTTCGGGCTTCCATCCGATGGTCAAGGACGCTCGGGCGTCCTGGTGTTCGTCGACCGCTTCAGCAAAATGGCCCATCTGATTCCGGTGTCGGATACAGTCACCGCGGCCGATACCGCGGTGCATTTCATTGACGCTGTCTTCCGCCAGCACGGTGTGCCCGAATCCATCGTCTCCGACCGGTATCCGCGCTTCACGTCAGCGTTCTGGACGATACTATTCGAGTTGCTTGGAACGAAGTTGTTGATGTCAACGGCAGCCCATCCGGAAACGGATGGTCAACCTGAGTGGGTGAACCGCGTCCTCGAAGATGTTCTTCGAAGCTACGCGACGTCTTCCCCAGTTGGAGTTCGTTCCTGCCCCTTACCGAGTTCGCGCTGAACAACGCGGTACACGCGTCGTCTGGTCTGACGCCGTTCATCATTAACAACGCGCGGCACCCGCGTGTTCCTGTCCTCCTCGCCGTGGGTCATCCCACAGCGCCATGTGTCTCCACTCTGGGTGGGGAAGAAGCTGAGAGCAAGGCGTCCCCCCCCCCCCCCTGCTTCGACGCCAACATCACCGGCGACTACACCGGTACTGAGCCAACCGGTATCGATACCGGTTGCCAACGGTCTGTCGAGCGTAGCCTCCAAGGACGCGTCAGTTAACGCGGTGACGCGTGCGCAGGCCAGAGAGATCTTAGCAAAGCCGCGTAGCCAGGCGCCTCCTCTCGTATTTATACTGATCGCACCTTGATCAACCCTGGCGCGACGTCGAGTGTATCCCCGCCAGCTACCTACGCGCCGAGACAAGCGGCGCGACCTTCCGACTCCGCCATGGTCTCCGATTTTGTACTGCAACGCTAAGCGGTCACCCGCTAGGTTCGTGAAGTGCTGCAGTCAGCAGTGGACAAAGAAAAGGAGAACGCTGATAAACGCGGCCGCAAACATACGGTCGCATTCACGACAGGAGAGCGAGTGATCCTGTCGACCACGGGTATGAGAGACTCTGCAGTAACCAACCTCGGTGCGAGCAATCTCGCGCCGCGCTTTATTGGACCATTTACGATACTCAAGGTTATTGGTGACGCCTACACGCTAAACATTCCTACGTCACTACGTCTACATCCGACCTTCTACGTCGGACGACTCAAGATATACCATCCAGCTACGATTCCAGAGTCAGTTCAGTCTCCTGAGCCGGGGCATGCGTCGGGCGACCTTCCCGACGTGACCGTCGTGCCATCAATCCACCGGTACCCGGTGCCGGATCACGGGGCTGCGTACCCGTCCGCAGTTGACCATGGACTGAGCGCTCCAACATCCGCAGCCGAGCAAGGATCTCGCGATTCGACTGGCGAAGCTGCGCAGTCTCCCCGGCAGCCCGGGCAGCTTGATCCAGAGCCTCATCCAGCTCCTGCTCGGTATCCCAGTAGCGATTCAGCAAGTCGTCCTCGTCGTGGCCAGCCAGAACGCAAACGTTACCGGTGTGACGGTCCCCCTCCTGTTGTTGACGCTGCTGGAGATATCCGCTGGATCGTTGAACGCATTGTTGCCCACGGCGATCCTCCTCGCGTCTCCAGATGTCATCGTGACCTCGCTCACGATGTCCCACACGTGCGTCGTTATAAGATACATTGGTTCGGCTTCCCTCCTGAGGAAGATACGTGGGAGCCTCGCGCCAACCTCCTTCGCGACGTCCCGGATGTGGTCCAGGGGTACGAGTTCAAGCTTGTAGCGACGAATAACACCGCGGATCAGTACGCGATGAGTACGAACGCGAGCGAGGACGGCGACTTGAGCGACCACGTGAACGTGATCGAGAACGACGACTTGAGCGACCACGAGAACGAGAACGAGGCCGAGATCGATGACCTGAGCGACCACGTGACGAGTGTCGGTTCGAGCCGCCTCGACTAGAGGCGCGAGCGTTCTCGGCTAACCAGTGCTTGTACTTGCCGAACCACCCGCGTTCCTGTTCACCGAGATACTCGGCGATGTGGGCCTTCCATTCTTCGACAGTCGGACGCGGTCCAGCACACGACTCGCAGCCTTCGGCGACCCTCACGTAGCAGACGCGGCGCATGTCTTCCCATGCGTCGGAGCAGACGCGCCCTCGCAGTTCCGAGAGCGAGTGGTCCTTTATGATCTCCTCGCGATACACCAACTACCCCACGAAGCTCTCGTCTTCTTCGACCGTCTGGTTCCAGCGCCGGATGAAAGCACACCACGACTCCTGCAGCCCGCCGTACCTTCGACGCCCTTCTGTCTCAGCCCCCGGAAGCGACGAAAGTGGTCCTTCATCGTGTCCAGCGTGTCCGCCGTCGGCGCTCCGGATAAGTCGTACAGTGCCCACGGCCGGAGTCGGTTGTCCATCACACGCGATCCACGCGCCGCCCCTGCTTGTTTTGTCGACGACGTCCCCGTCGTCGATATCCCCTCCTGATGTTGCTGCATCATGTCGCTTGTCGAGTATTGATCTAGTCGAGTTTTGCTGCTCCTGCGATTCGCAGGAGACGTCCCCGTCGCCGCTCCGCTCTCCCCGTTAGCCAAGTCCCCGTTCTCCACTCTCGCGTTGATTGATTTGTTCTGCGCCCGTCGCTTGAGTTGCGTAAGAGCAACTTTAAGAGGGGGGTAATGTAATGGGCCACCCCATTACATAAGTAGGTAGATTTCATTACAAAAGTAGGTACACCAGCACACGGTTAGCGTGTGCCGACTTGTCATCGTCCTATTGGCTGATAAATGGGGAGCCAGCCCTTTTATTAGCCAATTAGGTAACGACGTGTATTTGAGCGGCCAGGGCGGCCGGGGCGGCCCTAAAATAAAAACAGAGTTGAATTTTCCACAAAACCAAGACTAGGTCTAACTATTGCGAGCTTCCTCTACACTATAGTGTATGCAAGTAACGGAGTAAATACCTGGCCCGTTACAAGTTTTCTTGGACGAACGGCGAAGAAAAGAGCATAAGAAAGTGACGAATATCATTTAGTTGGGGGGGGCAGTTTAAAATCTGACGTCGAATCTTTCTGCGGTTAACGGCAGCTGAGCGGCCATGCCCCACTGTCATTCTAAATAGCGTTCGATATCGGAAGCATGTCCCCATCGGACTTCCAGAAGCTTAGAAATGCTACGACGGACGTCATCTTCCAGCTCGTGAAGGCGAGAGAAGTACGCGAGATCAGCTCGGCGGACGATGTCGAGGACGATCAAGACACAACCAACGACCTCTTGCGGCATCGCGTCACATTACGGAACGCTCTGGACTCTGTTCGCTACTCCGTGCCACATGTAAACGTTGCGCGCTCTTCAGCACACCATCGCACGCTGTACGAGCTTGGTGACGAGGTATTCCGTACCTTCACTCGCGTCAATAAGGCAACATTTTACATCCTGCTGGATCTACTTCGCGATGACGTTGTATTTCGCTCAAGAAACAGAGGAGCAAGGAAGCCTCAGCGTGACGTGGCGATCCAGCTTGCCGTAACGCTGGAGCGGTATG
Organism: Phytophthora cactorum; assembly: GCA_016864655.1. Lineage (NCBI taxonomy): Eukaryota > Oomycota > Peronosporomycetes > Peronosporales > Peronosporaceae > Phytophthora > Phytophthora cactorum. The sequence goes on from NHQK01000092.1 coordinate 18,554, forward strand.
GCGCGTACGGCAATGGGAATTCGGTCGCTCAGTTTGTCAGGAACTACAATATCGGAGCTGGTACTGTTCCTACGTATGTGCGGCGAGTTCAAAAAGCTCTCTTGCGATACTACACAAGCTTTGTAGCTTTGACAAGTTATGTTGTCTCGTGTGGCTGAGTGTCTACGATCCGTTGGCTCGTTCTTCATCGCATACGTGTGCACTACGATGCCATCCGCCTACACCCTTCACGCTTAGTCACACCAGTTCCATGCTCATCAGCAGTCGACTCGCCAAGGTAGATAGTTCGGTTTGATTCCCCTTCCATCCACAAGCCCATGGCTTCACGTTGAGTGTGAGTTGTGTGCGCGCATTTGCTGAGTCCGTGTGCCACTTCCAGGTGGTCAATCTCTTGTGCCGAATCCGACACGTCAGGAGCAACCGACATCTCGGAGCTGCCCTGGTCATCGAACTTTGCGGGACTTCTCAGCTCTTCCGACGCCTCCAACATCTCCTGCGACTCCTCTCCGTTCAACTCCACTGGTGCCTGCACTGCACTCAATGAAGTCTTCTGTTAGGAGTTCTTCAGTGCGGCCTTTTTCTTTGGCGCCTTCCGTCGCGGCTCCTACTTCTGAGATACTTTCCTCTGCGTAGCCTTCTTCGAAGGCACCTTCGCGGGCTTCTTCTGTGTGACCTTCTCCACTGGGACACTGTTCGACGCGGCCTTCTCCGACGGCGGGAAATCTTCGGGCAGGGCATTCTCCTGCATAGCCACAGCTCGAGAAGTCTTTGCTTGCTTCCGTGTCGCCACGGTTTCCTTTGGTGTTTCAACAAGTTACCGCTATCTCATTTACAACTGTATTCCCTTGTGAATTCGCTGTATCATTTTAGGCAGGGCTCGACAATGGACAAGAAATGATCTTCCACACAAGGAATGAGGACAAGGATTGAGCTCTCAGAAACTCGGAAGAATTAAAAACTGAAACCCCCAATGGTATTTTTTTTTTTGATCAAACAGCAACCTGATTATTTTTACGTTCGAGACATGCTGTTGAAGATGAAACATGGATTAAATTTCGGTCCTCTCTCTCTTCTTTTTGTTGAAGTTCGCCTTGGCGATTCATCAGTTTGGACAGGCATGCTGACGGGCCCCCTTGAATTCTACAGACTTCGCTACCTCCTCCACTCCCTCGGCATCCTTAAAGAACACAGTCGCTCTTTAGCACCACTATTGTTTTGTAATGATTCACCTGTACATATCATCAGTTTATTTCGTACTATTGAGAAATGAATGCCGTGTTATTCACTAAAGCAATGTAACGCAAGTGGTGAAATAATTTTCTCTTATTCACTTAATTCTAAGCCGTTATATCCCTCGTTTGTTTGAAAAGAACCCATCGTTCTGCTCATAGTTTGGTGTAGCATCTCCGGACAGAAAAGTTTTATCGCTCTGTTCATCGTTCAGTGAAGAACCTCCGAGCGCTGGACAGAACACAATTTATCGTTTTGTCCATTGTTCTGTGTGGCCGTACATAATCCTGGACAGAACATGTGATTGTTCTGTCCGTGTAGATACAGCCCAAGCAATCCGAGATTCTAATCTGCATTGGGCCTCGTTGTGTCAAGTACTGAGTTGTACCGTTACAGCGACGGACAGAATCCAACCGCTAGCACCAAATATTTGAAGCGATAGTTAGCAGGATAAGGATAAAAACGAGCCAAGTCATATCTTGGCAATCGTATTGGACAAAATACGAAGGTTTTAATTTTGAAAGATCTAAATTTTAATGTAATGGAGCCTGTTTATTTTGCAGCCAAAACTTAGTGTTGAGCGCCTTGTTAAAAGCTTTCGTGACGGTGCTGGTGTTGATCGATTCCCACGCTTGGATAGTACGTTTGATGGTGACCACCCTCTTCTCGCGGGCACCCATGGCCTTCTCCGTCTCTTCTAGCCACAGAGCTCTCAGCTTAGACTTCAAGGGCCCCATTATTTCTACGTCTAGCTGCTGGCGTACCGAGGTGGAGTTTTTAGGCAATGGCTGCACCACAGACACTAGCGCATGCGACGATTTCCTCCGAAGCTGCGGAGACGTGGCACTTTAGGTTGTTTAAGAGGAGGACGGATGGCTCGGCAATGTGGTAGTGCAGGAGCGAGCGCAAGTAGAAGGCCCACACACGACTGTCCATCCGAGCCTTCTTTTGAACAATGTAAACATGGCCTGTTAGCACAACAAAGGTTAGCATTTGGGATTTAATCTACTAATATATAAAGCATCGCACCTTTTTGTTAGGTTGAGAGTTCGTCTTGTTTAATCGTGCCGTTTGGTGCGCCTCTCACAATGAAAATCAGTAACAATTTCGTTCCGTCCGCACGTATGGTGCAAAAGGCTGCCATCCTTGCCGAGTACTTTTGTTGGGCAGATAGTTTTGCCCCTTACCTTTAGGTGACAGAATTTTAGATGGGGTAGTGTCATAATATATTCCGGTTTCGTCCGTATTGTAGATAGCACTAGCAGGATATGAACCAAAGCTCTTGTTGAACTTGACAGCAAAGACCGGTTGAATGGCTTCAGGGTCGTCGACTTTCTCTAGCACAGATAGAGAGCAAAACGTCGTTTTTAGCGGCACATAACACAGTTACCGAGCGAATATTACAGTTAAGCGGCACCTTTAGCCCGCTATGATGGCTGTAAGCAAAACGCCGGAGCACGACTCGTATGCGGTGCTAGCGTTCTTCTTGTCTCCAACGTACATCTGCAGCCACTCAGGATAGCTCTCGCGCACGAAAACGGCCATAGAGCGTGCCGTGAGTAGAAACCAGTCTTGTCGGGTGTCCTTCATGTACGTTATCAGCTCAATACCAACGGGCACGCTCTCTGGCCGTCCCGGCGCTCTTGAGAGCGTCTTTTCGCTTCCTACAAAGGCCAAAATGTCCTCCTTGTTCTTGCGCCAGTCACTAATTGTCCAATGGGGAAAGGCTTGCGCACGATCCGCCGCTCGCTCACTCATTCCCACTGTCGCTTGCAGCACCTGTTGTTTCTTCACGAAGCTGTAGTTCATGCGGTGCTTCTTTCCACCAGTCGTACCTGCAGCAATCAGCGCGTCCACAGAGGCTAACTCTGTATGCTGAAGCACTTCGTCCTCTAGTGTGCTGTGGCTGCCTCCCTTTTACCGACTGAGAGGCTAGGAATAAGCAGTCTGGGGGTCTAATATGATTGGCTAATATTCAGTTTACCTCTCCTTTGGTTGGCTGATTTTTGACGATCTGCAGGACGTTTTCTGTTCGTTTGAGATTTGACTGGCAGTTAGGTGGCGGAAGTAGCATTCTGTCCGTCGGTGTACATGTGCAGTGACGGGCAGGACCGCTCCCAAACGGGGTATAGCGGGTAGCCGAACCCGGCTGTCATGGCTTCCTGACAGAAGTGGGCTACCCGAAATCACAACTGCCAATTCACAACAGTTGAATGTAAATACCATAAGTGAAATTAAATTGACCATTTTTGTCTTGGACGTCGGTGCGCGCTAATGTTTATATCAGAAATGAATAGCAGACAGCTATTTCACTATGTTCTTCCGATTTATGTGAGCCTATATACAGTTTCGAGTATCCGCTGACTCGCCAAGACTCCTTTCGGCTACCCGTGCCCGGCCGATTGTCGGGTATACCAGGTGCGGGTAGGGCGGGCACCCGAAACGGGTAGCCGATTGCACGTACTTCAGACAGCAACAGATAATGAAGATAAGTCATTCATATATCCTGAAATACTGACAACGTGCCGACATGCTGGGCTTGCGGTGGTTGCGAAGCGTGAATTTGCATTTAGCCTGTTATCGTGCGGTGCATGTGACTCTGCTATCCTAAAAACAAACTTGCGTACCTTACATTTCTGTATCGCGGCTTTACTTCAAACGTATTTCAGGTGCGACAATTTAAACAAGCTCGACAAAACGGGGGAATATCTGTTCCGCAGGCCGCAACGAATGCCAAGAGTCCAGAGATGTAAATGATGCTGACAAGAGCGAACAGCACGCTACAATGACGACACTCTTGCAAAAATGATCGAAGCAGCGACAAAAGCCCCGAGGACAGAATCCATCGCCACGAAGCGACACTGATGACTCGCGGGCGATCCGATCTGAAATCGGTGGACTAGCTGCTGAAGCTTCGCAAGGGAGGAGACGAGATTATTGGCAGTCCAGACCCGTGGACCATCAACATGACTATGATCACTAAAAAGGATCCAGAAAAAGACAGTGATTTCTATCTTGACGGTCCGTTACGGCGATGAAACTCTGTCCAGAATAGCAGCAATAAAGACTCGAGAAACGAAAGCCATGGCCACATATTTACAACAGCTCCAATTTAAGAACTGGCTGGCTCAAGATTTGACCCCAGCCAAAGTATGTACTCGATCTGTCAAGGCCAAAATCGATATGTAAAACTCGGTATAATTAAAACGCGGCGTTAACATATTCTTAATGCAAAGTTAACAGTTGCTGGCTACCACTTTCCCGCTTACTTTTTGCTAGCAGAACAGCAATAATTACTGAGAACGATCAATCGGGATGGAATCGAGAGGATTAGTAGCAATTACCTTTTAGCAGGAGTGGAGGGCGGGTCTTCTTTCTTTCTTTCTTTTTTTTTTTTTTTTTTTTTTGGGGGGGGGGGGAGGGCTCGACCAAAAATTGGGTGGCTTTTGGACTCGGACCTCTTACATTTGGGTAGATTGATGTTTTGCATTCCAGTCTGGTGCAAGAGCATCTAAGTAGTACTCAACTAAGCATCTGCATTCTGCAGAACTGCCATGAGCGTGATGGACCACTCCCTACACATGAGATGGCAATAAAGAATACAAATTCAGACTAGTGCAAATACTGATACGACTTCTTCCCAATAGTCTCTTTTGAACCGAACTGCACTGAATGACTCGCATTCAAAGCAGCAATGAACTAAGAAAATATAGGAAGTGATGGCCGAGTGACAAAATCATACTGCTTCGTAGTACTTTGAAGTTGAAAGAATTCGGATAACGAGTTGACTGATCTACTGGTAGTATCTGCCAATGTCAATCAATTGCTTAGTTACGTGGAAGGACCCGCTGCATCTCAATCGATTGCCGGTTTTTTGCCGTAGAACTTCTCGTAGTCTCGCGAAACCTTCTTGGTCAGATCGTCAGTGTTGGTTGCCACACCCAACATGGTGTTGACGCTTTCCGGAGTTTTGCCTTGGCTGACCCATTTCTCAAACTGCAGCGAACGCAAATTTGCGGCCAGGTTTTCCGTGCTTTCAACCTTGGTGGCCGTCGCGATCATCGTAGCCAAAGCTTCGTCGCTGTAGTGGGCCCCCAATGTCGTGTAGATGGCCACGTCTGGGTCTTTCGTGTTGGCTTTAGTGATGAATTCAGTCCACCTGGCAAACAGAGGGTTTTCAAAGCCTTTTGCCCCCATCTTGTCGAGCGCCAAAGTCTTGAAAACGTAGTCAGGGGATTTTTCAGCATGGACCCAGTTCGTAAGCTGCATTCCCTCCAGTTTAGTGGCAAGAGCTTTCGTGCCGTCGACTTCTTTAGCCGCGGCGAACATCTTGACCAACGCATCGTCACTGTAATGGATTCCCAACGTTGAGAAAATGGCCATCTCTGGGTTCTTCGTGTTGGTTTGAGCGATGAAGTCGGTCCACCTGGCGAACTGAGGGTTTGCAAAGGCTTTTGTTCCCGCCTGGTCGAGCGCCAGAGTCTTAAAAACGTAGTCTTGGGATTTTCCACTATGGATCCAGTTCGTCAGTTGCATTCCCTCCAGTTTAGTGGCGAGAGTATTTGTGCTTTCGCCTTGCTTTGCCGTAAGTAGCATCTTGGCCAAAGCATCGTCGGAGTAGTGGTATGCCAGCGTTGAAAAGATTGTCATGTCGGGGGGCTCCTTGCTGTTCTTAGTGACGTAGGCGACCCATTTAGAAAACCCTGGGCTCTCGAACAGATTAGGTCCAGTCTGTTGGAGCTTCAGCTTTGTGAAAACATCATTGGGGGTCTTCTTGCGCAGTTGCCACCACTTTAGCTGGAGCTTCTGGATGAGTTTGGCTGCCCAAGACTTGGTGCCGCTTGCGGCTTGTTCAAGCCCCGAGAGACTTATACCAAGCTTCCTTTCTTCCGTTCTCAAGAAGCGTTGAGAAGAAACGTCGTTGTGCTCAAAGTTGATCACACGAGGCTGCACGTTGACTCCCTTGGACGTCGTAGCTGCAGAGGCCGCGTTGATACATGCCAGGAACGCGAGTATAGCCGACACTCTCACGATGGAGAATGGGGTGCCCGAGCTTGACTTGGTTGTCATACTGGACAGAGAGTCTCGTGACTGATAGAGATGCGTCTGACGAGGAAATTGACAACTGAGCCGGACAAGTTACATGTTAGCGCCACGCTGATGCCATTCACGCCAAGATCAAAATTCACCGGACTATACAGATTACGCGCAAACCTGAGTACACTGCACCTACTGGTACTGTACCGGTACAGTAACACAGACAATACTAATGCGATAATCAGGCCTCTTTTTAATTGTGGGAAATCGCACATTTGCCCGAGGTTTATTTCTCCTTTACATCCATCGTGCCGATTTTTACCCATCATTTATTGTATTTTATAGTCAGACGTCATTGTATCTATCGAAGGTCGGGGGCCTTTGCTATCAATATGCTAGCGCAACTATCGCCCGACATAGTAGTTGTGTGCGCGTGTGTGTGCATTGGTCTCACCTTTGATATCGCGGAAATCGTGACAACTCGCAATTCTCATAAGATGCAGCTAATAACCACCTTTAGTGCCGCACGTTATTACATCAAATACGCGTCCACGTAAAATTTGCGCTGGCCACTCGTATTGCAGCAGAGTGGGCACACGAGTAAATTGATTAAAAATTTGAGGACAACCACAAAGATATCATTGCGTAGGTGCGAGAAGACGAGAACTTGAGATGCTTTACAGAGCTGTAAAGGTGCAAAGACTGATTTTTCGGGGTAAAAACTCGGAGGTGCTGCAACAGTTCTGTGGTGTTCTAGCTGCAGTGGTCCAAACACAGCAACGGTGGAATCTGACTTCTCCGTTATCGGGTGGGAACGGGATGAATATCGTCAGTCACTAGAGGGCATTAAGCACGCGAAGCAACTTGATACAGTGTTAAGTTTTAAATGGGGTAATCAATCTAATACTGTTGCAAACTATTAAGATCATCACTGCGGCGATAGTTTGTGTTTTTTGTGTCTTGCTTGCAGCTAGCGTATGCCAATGCAAAGAGAGAGAGAGAGAGAGAGAGAGAGAGGGGGGGGGGGGGGAGAAAGCAGAGAGAGCTTAGTTGTGAAAGAGCTGCGAATACATCAAGTGCCAAAAGGGTAGCTTTTGCTGCCTAGTAGTGTATTGCCTTCCCTTGGCGTGCCTATCCCTGCAAGTGCTGTTCTTTTACTATGCACTAACGAACATACTTAAGTACATACTCTTTTGTCGTTAAGGAACAGCTTTCCCGATGTTAATTTCCCTTACTAGCTTTATTGTGGGAATTCCTGCAATGAGATGATGCATTACATATCATCTACTGTACTTCGTACATGTTTGCAGAACTAAAAGGCAAATCCCAAAACATTGCATGACAAAGCTTGTAGATTATCATGAAACCGGCTCACACCCATCTGGCAGCAGCCCTTCCCGTAAAAACGTTCCAACCGTGATGTGGGTACCACTGCATTTCTCTGATTGTTGCGAGCTTGTCAGGTGCTATGTCAACGCTTCTGAAGGGGTGAGTTCTGTTAAACTTTATCAAACAGCTATTATTAATAGCAAATGATATATATAAAAGACTACCCTCTTCTTCTTCTGAACGATGCAAGCCCATGAACGCACACTCTATGACAATTTACTTAACGGTGGTCCTGACGGTGGTACAGTAGTTGAACTCTAGATAGTTTTTATACCCTGGTACAGGTACAGCCCTAAAAGTAGGCAGAATGTCCTAAGACGCCTAGCACAGCCCTAATGCGCTGCGATAGCTAGACAACACGGATGCTAGCAGTTGATTTCACCAAAGTAACGAGCTGCAGTGACCGGTGTGAGCAGCACGAGACTGCTGAATCACAGTATTTCTGGGAGTGTTCACTGAAACAGTGTGAGCCGATTAGCTGTTTAATTTCAAACGTGGCTCTCCTCCATCTTAGAAAATGCAGGACGATCACATTCTAACTCTTACCTTTTAATCTATGTTTACTACAAATAGCCTTAATTAAAAAGCTATTTATACTTAAATTTTGGTCATAAACACCAAACCGTTTATATACCCCCTCCCGTGTTTAGTGTTAGAATGAGCAATTCATTGCTCACATTAGAGAGGTTGTGCTACAGTACCAAGGACAGTGAAATGTTGCAGAGAAAATAATCGGATTAGACAGGTAGATGTGTGACCGTAGCGGTGTGCAGCTGTCACTTTTCAACTGTGTCATATTCAATGGACAGTAGTGACAGCGACAGCAGTAGCTCCGACGAGGAGGAGCTCGCGTTTCTCGTCCTTCTTCGTCGCAGTGGCAGCCAATGCCGATCTAACCGGTTCAATTTCGAACAGCCCGCCTCTGCTGCCGTTTGGAAGTCGAAGTTTCGCTTCGAGAAGGACGACATTATTGGTCTGGTCATGCATTTCCAGCTACCAGACCCATTTCCTACACCGCAGCGCTATCAAGTCTCCGCCCTGGAAGCTTTGTGCATTTTCCTCCGTAGGATGGCATATCCAGCCCGTCTCGAAGACCTAGAAGATTTATTTGGCCGTGATCCTACCGCTATCTCCTCGATCTCAAACGCAGTACTCGACTTTCTCTACGAGTCGTTCTCGCATCTCTTGCTGTTCGACACTCGCCGCCTCACGAACGCTACGCTGTCGGCCTATGCTAGCGCTATCTACGACAAGGGAGCTCCACTAAGTACTTGTGTTGACTTTATTGATGGTACGGTAAGTGGAATGTGCCGCACGAAGAAGAACCAGAAGTAAGTCTACAATGACCACAAGGTCAGCAGCGTGAAGCAGTTGGTATGTGTGTGTGCTTCACCATCTCTTTTAGGAGGAGGATGTCGCTATTAATAGAGGGCAGGAAACGAAAGGCTTTTTTTCGCTTTGATTTGCCCCCGCTACTCCCCGTATTCTCCGCATGATCCGTTGCATGAGCGTCGCTGTCTTCGCTTGGCATCGCTGATTCAAACTGACCATAGTCAGTTGTTTGTTGTAATCTGAAGGCACAGTGAGCACGGCTCTAACGTGCTTTTCCTTCGAGACAAATCGCAGTGGACACCTATCCCCAGGCATGCATGGCGTCACAGTTCCTTCTCACAGTCTCGTTACAGCTACACAAGGTCTCTATTGACACATACAGTAGTCGCGATGTAAAGTTACACAATACTACTGTACAGTGCGCGCCATAAACATGTGTGGACCCCTAATGCTGCGATAATTCCTCTAAAAATGAGGTTTTAGCGCTAAACCTCGGTCAGTTAGCTATTGAAACAAAGCGGAGCACGGGCATATATTTTTTCCTGCAGACGACTTGCAGTTGCCGAGAACCTGTAGTGACCATTATTCAAACAGCGACAAAAGTCTGTGCGCCCACATGTTATTTAGCTTTCTATTAGGTTATATAGGTCGTGCGGCACACCAAAATACGTGCATTCGCGTGGTGTTTATGGTTTGTCTGACAACAGGGCACCGGTTATGCCATGTTTATTTGAGACCACGCAAAACAAAATCGTCCATTCAAATTTTATTACAGTGGAGATACAGGCATTTGTATGGGACGCGGTCGAGAATCGAACTTAAATGAAGTTTCGAGAAAAAGGGTTTAGAACATTTCACGACTATTTTTTTCGTGAGCCACTCACGAAAACTCTCCCCCCATGGAGCACGAAGTGTGCACTGCATAAGGAGATGACATCGAGGTCAGTGGCTCTGCTGGATCGTCGTACTGCAGCGCCGAGGAGGATGACGAAATCGTTGAGATTGACGAGGCCGTGACGGAGCACATCGACACCGTGCTAGGAGTAACGTGCTGCGAGAACAACTGTATCGCGTCTTATCCTCAGTCAGTGACCAACTTTCTGAGGGGCTACATGAAGATGATCAAAGACTGCCAACGCACGAGTTTAGTTACAGCGCTGGCGATGTATCTGGCGTTCTCGGAGGATAATCAGCGCCACGCGTACTTCGTCCCACTTGTTGGTCAAGTCTGCAGAACGGCATTCAAGACGGCTTACAACGTGAGCAACGACACAATCAACAGGTATGGCATTCCTGGTGAAAGGCCACACAAAGAATCATTGTGATCATCATTTCGGGTATATCAAGAGACACTATACCAAGAGGGACATGTGGATCCTGGACGACGTAGAGAGAGCAATTCAAGAGACCTCCCCTGACAATCGGTGCCTCAACTTGGAGCCATCGGATCACATATTTTGTGATTATAAAGAAAAACTGGAGAGACTCTACAAAAAGCTGGACAACATTCAGAGCTATCAAATTTTCGAGGTGCACGATGGTGAGCCTGGTGTCGTGTACTGTCGTACAAGACCGGACAGCGAACCCGTCGTGCAGAATCTCCTAAGGTCTAAAACAGCGAAGAACTTCAGCACTGACGAAGTGTCAACGCTCTGGGCATCTTCACTCCTCTCAGTCCGCCGCCGCCCAACAAGGAAAATATCCATGACGTTCACAAGAAGGTGTTGCAGTACGTTCCTCCAGATCTGCGTAGCGACCCGCTGTACATCGTTCCTGACGCTGCAGATCGCGCAGAAGTTGCAGCCACGAAACGCTTTCGCCGACAGAAGGCTGCCCAGAAGAAGAATCGTCCCGCTGCAAACGCAGACGCGCCCCGGAAGAAGAAAGCTGCAGAGAGCGATAACCAGTAAAGCCGTGTTTAAATGTTCACAGCAAATCAAAATCGGTCTTATCGCCAGGATTTCACCAGGTGTTTAAACTTATGTGGTGCACATAATGTTTTTTCGTCGGTTGAAACGCCGCAATTTGAACGTGTTCCGCACCGATTCAGGGTAAAACGATACCACCAATCGATTCTACGTGTCGAAATACATCTATCTGGACGAAAAAGCAAAGAACCATTTTTTTTAAATTTGAACCGGGTTGCTTCGCGCGAACGGTCATCCTGCTTGGCACACTTGTCATCTGAGGTCGAGCGGTGGCTTAAAATGGAGCTAAGATGCAGGGCTACACCGTAGGCATCATAACTCGAAACGCGTACTTAGACGTTAAGACCGAAAATGTTCTGTGTTGTCTCATTTATGAAAAACCAAGAAGTTGCAGTAAATAATGAGAAGATTGTGAGGAAACCCCAAACTTAAATTATGATATTATATTTTATACCATCATAAATAATGACATGGACTTGAGAATAAAATAGACTGTAAAATTGTAAGGAGAGCATAGCAGGCACAAGCGAATCAAACAAAAATCAATAATGACATAGGATAATGGACGATAATAAATAATGCCACGCTCTGGGCAGTCATCAATATGATATTTATGATCATTATTGTTATGGCCATGCTAAAATCGGCAGCCCTGGCTGATAATCAAGTCAGGCATGAGCTACATGTAGGGTACCGAGTTCACCGAGGTCGAGCAGCCGAAAACGATTGATCTTTATGAGGCATGAGAACGATTTTAACGGCTGGTAAACGTCTGAATCGCTGTGTAGCAGGCGCGGGGAACGTCTATAAGTGTAAGGGGAAACGTCAGTTTAGTGGGTGCCCTCACTAAGTCCTCAATATCTTTGCAGCCAAGGATCCGATTGGCAAATAACGGGTATCGTTGAAACGAGGAGAAACATACTGATTTTTGGGATAGTATAAATGGGACAATTGCCGCAGGTGATAGCGTCTTATAATGCTTTCATTTTGATTTCGCGAATTGGTACTCTTGCCAGTTTAGTAGCCCTCGTGACTTCATCAAAGTATGCTTCGGTTCACGAGAAAAGGTGATATGGAGGGCACAGTCTGCCACAGACCAATGGAAATCGTCTGCCGTTATTTGACTCGATATAATAGGCTAAAAAAGGCAGGCTATTAAACTTGCCAGGGCTACTAAACTGACATTTTCCCTTAGCGCGGAGAAGAGGAGGTATAATAGGACTGGAATACCTTGACATGTGATCAAACGGATTCGGGACCCGACTGTCATGGCCGCTAAGAGGGGCGAAAAGGTGTCAAACCAGGTCAAATAGGCACTGAGTGTTGGCGCCTCGATCTACACAATATAGTGCATTCAGAAGAAGCCCCGCTCGTGGAGTCCAGCTAGAGCAGCAGCCCCTCAGCTATCCCAACAACCCACAGAACCTCTCGGTATGACTGGGTTGTTGGGCAGCACCGCCTGAAGCAATGAAATCATCTCGTACGCGACGATTTTGAGTCTAAAGGCTCTCCACACCTTGCAATGACGCTACATGTAGTATGATCTACACTACAAAAAAAGGTTTCCAGTAGACGTCATTATAGTGACAGGCCAGTCTTGGTTTAGAGAGGGTCTCGTCCGATAGAAAGATAACGCTCGCCATTCTGTCAACGCGCCTAGGCCCTGAAAACTATCAACCTACGCCGTACAACTACTTGCACCCCTTTGGGGATGACGCGAACGATGGGGAATACACACTTTCAACACAATAACGGCTACATTTACGCGGCGAAACATCTTCAACCACCTTGTCGCCCAGCTGATTGGCGCGCCTACGCAGTCCCAAAGCTTAAATCCTGCCAATAACGCTGGTGGGACATTTGCTGGGGCAATTTACTGCGTTGTAAGCAGTATATATAGACCCAAGAGCACAATTAGCCATCCTCAAGCCCCCACACCAAATTCATGAACTCGGTACCCTAGCTCATGCCTGACTTGCTTGTCAGACCAACAATAAACACCACGCGAATGCACGTACTAAGCTGCGTCTTTTCGTGTGCGTATGCGCACAGACTTTTGTCGCTGTCAGAATGATGGTCACTACAGGTTCGTCTGCAGAAAAAAATATATGCCCGTGTTCCGCTTTGTTTCAATAGCTAACTGACCGAGTTTTAGCGCTAAAAACGTCTTTTTAGAGGAATTACCCCAGCATTAGGGGTCCACACGTATTTATGGGGCGCACTGTATGTAAAAGTTTTACTAAAACAATACATCCAGTGATTTGCAATATCAGAATTCGGACCTGCTTTTTTTGCTATTAGGTATGCATTAGCGACTACGTTTTCCAGCACACCGAGCGAGGTGAGTGCATACCTAATTGTTTAAAATACCGGGCCTCTATTTGATAGTTTTGGAGGCAAGCCATTTTCTTCCTTGAATAAGTAAATCCGTTAAAATCCCTCTATGTTTCTCCCTAGTCCAACAAGTAACTTCAACAACGGTTTTATGACGAAATGGAAAAGTATGTTCAACGTATCGGGCATTACGTCCTATGCACCGCTACCGCTCGGCATCCCGATAGTAGTGTCTGTAGTCACTCGAAATTTTCTTGGTCAGACGGTGGGTGTTGGCTGCACGCAACATTGCGTTTATGTCCTTTGGAGTTTTACCCTGATCCAGCCAATTCCTAAACTGCACAGAACGCAATTCTTTGGCCAGTGTATTCGTGCTTGAAACTTGGGTCGCCGCTTCAATCAATTTCGGAAGCGTTGAAGCTTCTTCGTACCTTGCAGTCAACTTCGTCAATATAAGTCCATTCGTGTTGTCCGGGTGGATTCTGGCAACGTAGGTAGTCCAGGTGCTCAAGATTGGGCTCTTGCATAGTTTTCTACGAGTCTTGTCGAGCTGTAGAGCCTCGAATACTTCGTCGACGGATTTATGGGCCCTCTCCCAATTGGAAAGCTGAATTCCTTCCAGCCTTGTGGCGAGAACTTTGGTGCTGTCGACTTCTTTAGCCGCACAACATCATGGCCATCGCGTCGTCGCTGTAGCGAGTGGCCAATGTGGCGAACATTGCCACCTCCGGATCGTTCCGGTTCGCCTTGGTGACGAAATCAGCCCACTTGGTAAAACGCGGGCTTTTAAACAAGTTTCTCCCCGTCCGATCGAGCTCGAGAATCTTGAACGCTTCGTCCGGGGACTTGTTACCTATGCGGAGTTTAAAATTCTGGACGAACTTCGATGCCAAGGACGTTTTGCCGACTTGACCAAGTCCTGGGACACTGATTGCGAGAGCTCTCGTCTCCATACTGTTGATCTGCTCTCCTGGCGTCTCGGTGCCCTCTGATCTCAAGAATCGCTGGCTAGCGCTATCTGTATCTCGCGTGATGGCGATTTGAGAGTTGCGCCCGATCTCCTTAGACACCGATGTCGCGGAGGCCACATTAATGCAGGCGAGAACCGCGACAAGAAGCAGCAATTTCAAGTAGCAGCATAGCACGACTGAGCCGAACATGCGCGTCTTGAATTGAGTGCTGGAAGAATGACAGCAAATACACAAGTGCGAAAGCCGCCTGTTGCTGTGAAGGATCGACCTCTTGTCTGAATCGCAGGATAGGTAGGATGTAAACCAAATTGTTTACGCAATGCGTAATACGCAGAGCATGACTGCCATACTCAGGCGCTGGAACGACGATAAACCTGTTCTACCCCTATTGTGAACAGGTATAATAGCTAGGCGACATCTAGCATGCAAGCCTCATTAATACCTGTGGTGGTCACCTCGGACCGCAGGTGTACAAGAATTGGAAGGATACCGTTGGTAAGCAGGGATCCCACAGGATGCGAACTAGCCACATTTCTGCAGTATGTACAGCGTTATTGATGCAGTGGTGGCGTTTATTAGTATCGTCGGCGGTGACAGCGTATCTCTCCGTGTACGCACCTCCAGGACTATCACCCCGACCCCCACCTATTTATGACCAATAGAAAGCTGTAAAGGCATGTGGTCCATCCTCACCTCTGACCTGCTCTTTAATTGGGGGAAATTGGGCTCATTTCCCCCGCAATCCCCCAATTAAGGTAGCCGGTCGTCCCCCGCATAAAGTTGATAATCTAGGTCATTTTTACGACTACTGCGATGTATTATAATACCAGCCATTCACAGACCAACAGGGATGCCCAAAATACGATAGATTTGAAATGAAGCTCGAGAAAGGAAATACAGAACGGCATGGGTGGGACGAGCCGAGCCATATGCCTTATTTTATAGACTCGGTATTAATTTCGGGACCTCAGCTGAAGGCTTTTCCCGAATTTGACTTGACATCGAGAGCCAAAAAAATCAGAAATCAGGGCTCCCCACAACTATTAGAGAGCCCCACGCAAAAAGGGGAACGGACTCTTCTGCTAGCATGCACACAATGAATGCGCTCGGATATTTTTTTTCTACCGCAAGAGTGACGGTAGTAATTCTTAAGAGATAACAAGTTTTGATTGAAATTGCTGGCATTTGTTAACAATAAATTAACTAGACTATCGATTTTCATCTGGTCTGGCGTCGACATTGATCCCGATTGACGCTAGCACATCAACGGCCACCCCATTATGATCTCTCCTCGATAGTAAGCTTTTTACCAAACACCGATGCTTCAGCTGCCTGCATACGGGGACGTACTCCTTGTTTGGGTTGGTTTCGCGCGATGTTTTACTACTTGCTTGATAGTTGAGCCAGTCTTATCACCCACGAGTTTTTTTAGCACGGTATTGCGCGCGTGCCACCACGTCGTGCTGTGGGCTGCTGTCAGTAGTGACGATTCGCTGACTGCCGCGGTGATCACGGTGTTTTCGGTTGGCTTTTCTCGCGATATACTACCAGCTAATGCTGGATCTGCGTGGTGTCCTGCTACTACATCACGGGATTGAGCTTCAGCAGCCTATTTTCCTACTAGAATAGCCTCTCGTAGACGTTGCTCTAGTCGTTGTTCAAGTTGTTCTTCAATTGACAACATTTCCTTTCGTTGTTGTTGTTGATGTCATTGGCTACGTATCCCCCCAGCGAACTGTTTACGAGCGTCATCATATACTTGGTTAATGGCGCGTACAGGACCTCGATTCGAGCTTCTACTTCGAGCTTCCGCTTCGAGACGATTCTTGGGCCACGCGCTCCTCGACAAATTGCATCTGTCGACATTCCTGTTCTGTCTCGCGGTCAGTTAGTACAGCATGTACGTCTGCAAGACGGTTGGTCTGGGTGGAGACATGAGCGGTGGCTGCTCCAAGACGTTCGTTATCCACCGAGTAGCTGTCAGGAAGTGCATGTCGTTTACGGGATCCATTGTGGGCAAATACAAACTGATTCCGAAAACAGAGCAGATAATAATTAGACCCACTTCTTGTAACCAATCATGTAGCTTCATTTGGAGCCGCGAGTCCGGCTCCCACCCTTATAAAGAGAGCCAATATTTTAGGAGAGCCGGGCTCCGGCTCGGCCATGCATAACAGTGAAGTTCCATCCATAAAGACAAATAAAAACTAAATAAAAGCAATTTACAGAGTAAAATATTGTGATAATCTCAAATATTATCGAGGTGCCCTTTATCCTCAAATAAACCGATCATGCTCGCATATGGTGGCAGTACTGCACGTGCAACACTTAAAGTGCCTACCGCATTGCCCCTGTCCTAAGGGGCGTCGGGGTCAGGTTACCTAGAGGGCTAGGGCAAGTCATCACCATTTTTCTTTTAACTTGGTTCTCTATCGAATAAAATGGAAAGTCGTTTGGGGCAATTTTTAAAATACCCATATGCACTTTTCAGTTGGTCGAGCAGTCAATCAGATCCCTGCAGAGAGGCCTAGATAACCCTGTCACTACCAGACGTGAACTGTGGGTCTGCAGCGGACCTACTAGGTGTATAAAGTGAGCGTATATAATGAAATACCATGTGCTGTATCCAAATCTTTACCGCATGCTTTGGTACAGGTCCGCAGCGGATCCGTAATTATTATCTGTGAACATCTGTCTCTGTGCAAAAGTATGTTTCTGCCAATCGTCCAAGAGTTTGTATCAATGTATTGTTTTCTACCAATCGTCCAAGAGTTTGTATCTATGTATTGTTTTCTACCAATCGTCCAAGAGTATGCAATTTCTTACAGGTGCACGCTGCGGACATATAACAGTACCGGCTTGGGCTGGTAGTGAAAGAGATAACCTGACCCCGACGTGCGAACCAGGCCCTAAGCGAACTCCCATGTTTGTAGTTTACGGGTAGGATTTGTTGTGGTTGCACTTCGCTGTCTGCTTCGCTGGATACCTACCGCTAGGCACATGGCATACGCGTGCCCGGCGCGTGCTGCAGTTGAAGTGACACGAATGGCGCGACCTGATCGGCAGTTCATTTGGTACCCTGGATTATGATTGGACGACAACTTCAATCTGGTCTATCATGGGATCTGCCGCGGGAGGACAATCGTGTCATGTGGCCTTCCCGCTGTATACAGCGTGTCCGTCTCACCCAGGTGTGTCCGTCGCAGTATACATTTTGTATACGCGGACTTGCCCATAGTAGGAGGGTCAAGGGCTGCATGTAGGAGGTACCAAGCAGCACTAAGACTTCTAACTCAATCAATATCACTTTCAAATTTCCCATCATCGACTCACATCGACTACAAGCCTCGTTCGCATCGTCCTACACTCTCAATTGGTTATGAGCCCAAACTACGCCGACACCATCGATAAGCTCATGGAAGACAAATATTTCCACTGGGAGTTCAGATGCGGATGAAGCTTGCTCGCAAGGGTCTGCTCCCGCAGATTATCAAGCCCGAGGTTGACCAAGTGAGCGACCGCTCCACGGTTGAATGGAAGACCAACAATTTGAAGGCCCTTGGTGGTATCGCGCGAGTCTCACGTACAAAGTCTACATCCGTGGAGCGCTGACCGCCGCTGCTCGAGGAGCACTTGAATAAGAAGACGCTCAAGAACCGGCTCATCATCACCAAGAAGCTGAATAGCTTCAAGATGGAGCCCGGTACGAAGTTCGCTGTCCATGTGGACAAGTTTAAGGAACTGGTATTCCAGATGGAGTCGATCGGTGAGTCTCTGGACGAGGCCCGGCAGCTCGTGCTGCTTCTAGGAAGTCTGACAGACGAGTACCGTAGGCTGGCGACTGGTTTGGAAAACACGCCTAACGTGACGCTCCCCTACGCGATCCAAGCACTCCTTGTGTTGAAGCCTCGGATGAATCGTCCTCGGCTCAAGAGAGGGCGTTCGCTACGAAGAGGAAGGACTTCGGAAACAAGTGCCGATTCAATGGCAGGTGCTTCTACTGCAAGAAGCTGGGACACAAGAATTTCGAGTTCCGGAAGAAGAAGGTTGACGAGGGTCGTGGACAAGTGGTACAAACTAAATCGTCTGATTTCGCGTTCACGGCTGTGAGTGCGATGGCCAAATTGGAATGGCTCATCGACTCTGGTGCAAGCTCGCACATGACCAGCGCCCGGGGCAAGTTCGTGTCCATGAGGGACCTGAGGACGCCAGTCCGTATCACGATTGTGGATGGCACAAAGATCGACGCAGTTTCAACGGGCACCGTCGGGTTGAAGCTGTTGGACGGAACGTCCGTCACGCTATCGGATGTTCTGTACATCTCTGAAGTTGAAGGAAGCCTCATCTCGATGTCCAAGCTGGCCGAGAAGGACGTCGTTGCGCAGTTCAGCAAGGATAAGTGTGTCTTTCGCTATGGCGATGCAACGGCCATGGAGACCAAGCGTTGTGGAAATGTCTACAAGTTGAAGACAGTGGGGGACGAGGTGTGTCATGTTGCATCAACTCGTAAGGAGCCATGGGTTGCGGTGCACGCATGCCTGGGCCACATCCCATTCAAGCGCTATGAACAGCTATGGACCATGGCGGAAGGAGAGCCTCACGTCACAGATGGAGTCTGGGGTGGCGACGTCTGCGCAGGCGGCTGCATGAGGAAGATAAGAGTGGGCGCCTTCCCTCGACACCCGGAGAATCTTCTCAAGAGTGCCGGGGTATTGGATTTGGTGCACACGGACGTAATGGGTCCGATGCAGACCAAGACGCCTGGTGGTTGCACATACATGGTGACGTTCATCGATGATTACTCACGTCACGTTTCTGTATACGTCATGAAGGCAAAGTCGGATGTGCTGTCGAAGTTCAAGATCTACAAGACAGCAATGGAGAACGCGGCTGCCAAGTGGATTATATCCGGTACTTATAGTCGGAAGAATACGTTAGTAACCTCTGCAACAAATGTTGTTAGTGTATTTATTTACACGACGATCTATCAAATGATCTCCATTTTAGCTCCGCTGTTTTACACTCAGATTTGTTTGAATATTATCTTACTATGTCTTGCTACGAACTCGTGTGATTTACTTTAAAGCCAAAATGTCGCCTTTCGCAGGGATTACTCAGCTATACTCAGAAAAATTAGTGGGCTGGTCACCAGCATTAGAAGATGAGATGTAAGGATGATACATGTAATGCACAATACGAATATTCAATAGAACGTTAGAATGAAAATGTTCTGATTAGTACAATTAGTGTTCGTTGAAATGCTAAGTGAGCCGTGTTTGTAAACTGTTTGGGCCAAGCAAGCGGGTTCATGGTGTAGACGAAAGCCATGGAGCAATTTGTTTGGAGCGGTAGGCCTAGCATTTACAAAAATGATACTAATAGGAGGGATACGGGTACTCTGGTGTTCTTGGTATGTGTAATCAGTCTGGACTCCTATTGAATATGCTAACTTTTAATCTGGGTTCTCAATTTGTCTGATCCATACCAATAGTCGATGGGCGGCAAGAAGCCAGCTAGATCGAAAAAAAACTGAAACGATCTGAATATGATAATACTTCTCTCACACTGATCATCTTTGAGCCAACAGATATGATTCTCTTCCATAATGCATCCATAACAATGTGCAACGTTAATTTGATTAATCGAGTTCTTGATGGTCTAGAGTAAAGGCTACACTTTTTGTTACTGTAGCTAAAGCTAAAACAATTTAGAGAATCGATTTACAATTTCATTGACCATTCAGTGTGCTCCAGTATAACTACATGTACTCACTATCTATGCGATACAAAAATGTTCTAGTTTCCTCTTAGCACAACGTTCCTATCCTTGATCCCAGACAACGCTACCACATGATTATTTTTACAATCTCAAGAAACCTGGGATATTTAACCTCGAATGCATTTTCTAAACCTGTATCAGCTTCTTTTTATCGGTGTTCACGTGACTTGGAAGTGAACTTAACGGGTTCTGTCAAAACTTCATTTGCTCAAAATACAATTTGACGGGAAAAAGCTTAACGGGTGCTGCCAAAAGTATATTCTCTCATAGCTGTAGCAGAGTTATTCTTGGGGCGCATTGTGACGTGTCGGCCGCATTAAAAACAAATTTTCTAATACATGTTAACAGCTATTAAATATATCAAATTATCTATTAAGGGCCATCGCCTTCGCTTCGCTATAGTAGCTACTGCACTGTAACTTTCTTGACGTGGACACCATAATTGTCAGTACACTGCGAAATTCTATTTTTACGGCGCGAATTTACTATGTCGAAGTAGTTTTTCACTTTATTGGTACGCAACGTTCTTATCTATTACGAAGTAACCTGCAAAGCTAACAAAAGATTTTATTATTAATGGCAATCGAACCGTCAAGCGTTGTATCTCAAAGAAACACTCCGTTTAAAAGCAACAGCCAGTCGCATTATATTATGTCTACATGTATCGATAATAGCACCCGTTGCATCGCTTTATACCGAACCTACCTTATTATTTTATACCATGCAATGACAAAACGTATAACTGTTCTGTTTTACTTGGAAGCAAAGCAATGAACCTTTTTAAAAACGTGTACCAGGTACTGTATACCCTCCCAACATTCTAGGAAGCACAAAGTAGCGTGGCAACACATTTCTAGTGCGTCAGCAAAGGGCGATAAGATCTCTAAAAGTTTTACTTTTGTAAATGTTGCCTTCGCTTCGCTTGGCAACACCTGTCTGTAGATAGCCTAGTAAAGCCATTCTATGTTCAACATATGTACTATGTACATTACATAACATTGTTCATGTAAACATCCGTATCGTATATTAACCGATGGGGGCCGCCTTCGCTCGGCAGCAAGTTTTGGCCAATGAGAATTAATTTTGAAGCGTCATTGCGGCGACGGACCAACTACCGAATGACAGACAGCAAACTAGGTTAGTTGTATAGGACCAGCCGAGCGCCGCCCGCGTTGCGGGCGGTGCCGCAACTTGAGTTGTAACCCGTTCTCTCGCTGTTCCAGCTCGGCAGGTGCCAAGCCTTGAATGCACGCCTCGCTTCGCTCGACGAAAGGTTGCAGAGATAAGCAACGTAAACAATCATAAACATGTACTTGGTAAATGTGGTTATGCAGCGCAGCGCTCCTTAATCCCTACTCAAAAATCTGCCAGTACACTATGTTGTCTGTGTACACTCCGTCCTCCTCCTCTAGTTCCGGGTACTCAATCAGCGCCTTGAACTTGGACCGAGACGTCACTCTCGACAGTGCGCCGTACAGCTGACCATGCGGGAAACAGGGTGTCGACAGATACAGCCCGAGATTCTGCACGGTTTTCCCTTGCGCCTTGTTGATAGTCATCGCGAAGGCAGGTTGAACCGGAAACGGCTTGCGTCGCAGACGGAAGGGAAATTCGCGCGCCTCGCCGTCACTGATAAAGACGATCCTCGGAATGAGCACATGCTGGTCTTGGTGCTCGCCAGTCATGATCGTTGCGTGGATCACGTGGCGCTTGAGTTCGACAATGCGCAGACGCGTTCCGTTCCACAGCCCCAGGTCTGGGTTTAAATTCCGCATCATCATGATGGGAGCGCTCTTCTTCAACGTCAGCTTATGTGGTGGAATACCATTGATGTTAACAGTGAGCAGCACCTCCCGCTCGAAGAAATTAACCTCTTCGTCGTCTTCCACAGAGTCAGTCGACAGGTACTCTTGAGATACCCCTTCCAGCCGTTGTGCCACAGCCTCGTTAATGCGCTGCACAACCGCGTTTGTAGTAAAGATTGTCCGGTTGGCGAAGTACTCGTCGTTCGCGATTTCAGGGTTGTTGATGTCCGCGTACATCTCATCAACCATCCGCGCAAGACCTCTCGGGATGACCCCAGGACGTATATCTTCGTCTTCACGACCCTGGACCAGCTCCTCCACCGGGTTCTCGATCAGCATGTTCTTCGGTATCTTGATACAGTCCGGTCCAAGGTTCGGATTGATCTCGTGTCTCCCTCTCCCACTTGAAGAAGAAACTCCGAGAACTCTGCAAGCTCTGTGGCGGTACTATCATTTTCAGTAGGCATCACCCGCAAGTTTTCCCTCAGATGGAGCTGCTGCTTTGGCCATAGCGTGGACAACTTGAGGCAGGCATCGACCGTTTGTGCTGGTGTACCTCTCACGACCACTGGAAGAATCTGGCGGAAGTCCCCGGATAACACAAACACTTTCCCTCCAAACAGCCCGTCGTCGTTGTCCATTAGGTCACGTAAGGACTGGTCGACAGCCTCAAAAGCGTGCCGGTGGGTCATCGGCGCCTCGTCTCAGATTACCAAACTGGCCTTCTGAATTAAGCCCTTCAAGTGAGACTGCTTGTAGATGGAGCATGTCGATGTGTCGTTCAGCTTCAATGGGATCTTAAACGTTGCGTGGGCAGTGCGCCCACCCATGAGCAGCAGAGAGGCAATGCCACTCGACGCCACCGCAAGCGCGATCTTCCCCGACAACCGCACCTTTGCCAAGATATGCTTCAGTAACGTCGATTTACCCGTACCCCCCGGTCTATCAACGAAGAACAGGGTGTTACCCGGTGTCGGGTTATCTACAGCATTAACGATCGTGCTGTTGACAGATCGCTGTTCACCATTAAGCAGATGTTCTTGGTCAACCGTTTCTTGGAGGACGTCGTGGTTGTACCCTTCCATTTCGCGGCGAATGAGATTGTTCTGCAGTTGCGAATCCAGCACCAAGTGCGGATACTTACACAGCTGGTGAAGGTCTTCGAAGTGGGCTACAGCGCTTCCGTTGGCAAGCAGCAAGTCATTCAGGCTCTTGAGCGTGTGGAACTTCACCATTGCTTCCTTAGCGTTTCCTTCCAAGCTGCGGTACTTGTAGCCGAAGTCTAGAGATAGAGCGCCAACCTCTACGACCTGAGAGTACACGATGATTGTTGCGAAAAGCTGTCGGATCTTGTACAGCATCCGGAACTGAGAAGCCTCAGTCATGCAGGCTACTCATTCAGAGTCATCCTCAAGATATCCCGCGTGGAGCGCAGCTTCGAGATACGAATCGTAAGTGACACCATCTACCGTTCGTAGATTTTCAAAGGACGTCGGTCCTTTTCGGTGACACAGCAACACGCGCATGCAGAATCTCTGCATATCCCGTGGGGACACGTGAATCATTCGACCGAGGGCTGATTGGTACCGTTTTCGACGTACCCACCGCTTGGCTTTCGTGTCCCACCGGAATAGCTTGGGGATATCCTGATACAACGTGCTTTTTGCGACTTGGTTTTCAGGGGCCTCGCTTGCACACAACTCAAATAAGCGAGTCAACATTGTGCGTTTGCCACGAGTGACAACTACAGCCGGGTCGTCGCTGGAACGAAACGTGACCATGTGTTCGTTCTCCAAATGAATCGTAAGCTGTGTAATGGCATGCGTTTTGCCTTGAACGGGGTAGTCCAATAGCCGCATGCAAGCTTCAACCGGAGAGATATACCTCGCGTTCAAGAACCGTAAGATCTCGTTGGGCTCTATCTGTGTCTGGTTCCCCTCTCCACGTACGGCTTCCACGGTGATTTCAGCCTTGTCCGATCCCTTGTAAACGTACTTGTACAGGTATTCGACCACCGTGATCGCCGTAAGACCTCCACATTGATATGGCAGTTGTACTTCTGAGAGAGGTATGGGTTGTACGGAACCACCCATTGGTTGATTGTCTCGTTGTCGTATTCTTTCCCGTTAATCAAAACCACCCGGCCGCTCGACGTCTTCGTCTGTACACTGGGTACCCAGCGACGTTGCTTTTGTCACCTCCGATAGGGGCTTTGGGAAACCCTTTGTGCACTTCCCGTCTTTCATAGAGACCGCGTTGCGATATGCAGCCCCACTCGGTCCGTGAATCATGCACGTAATGACAGTTTCGTACAACTGGGGATTCTTCTCCTTATCCGGGAGATCGGCCGACACCATCTTGTCAATGATCTGTCTCGTACGCGGCTTATCCTCCTCCGCCAGGATGACCATAATATGGGCGTGCGGTAAACCCTCATTTTGGAATTCCACCACGTAGATCCGCGCTTGAACGCGCCTAAGAACGTCTTCGTCCAAGTCTTTCCGTTCGGCGCCGAGGTTTAGCTGCCACACCCGAGCGACAATGTCAGGACGATCCTGAGCCGTCTGTCCATCCGGTATCTTTTCCATTATTTCTTCCAGGTGGGGCTGCACGTCATGGTGACAAATGCGTCTGGTTTCCCGTACTTACGGACGATAGTCATCGTGTCTTAGTACGACTTGTACATGGAACGTGGGCCCCCCAAAGGCGAAGACGGCAATATCACTCGCTTGCCAATTTGGTTCAGGAAATGGTTGTCTCGGCTGGTCAGGATGCTGCAAGGTATGGGCAGAGCGATTGTACTCCGAAAGCAGTGCTTCTCCTTCACCCAGTACAGTCGTACTTTCGCTCATTAGTGAATCGTTCAACCCGCTATACAGGTCCGCGCGGATCTCCGACTGATGCGCCGCCACCCAGCGTAGTAGTTCCTGCTCGCACTAAGCTCGCTGATCCACGCAATACTGCTGAAACAGCCGCCCGCCCTGATGCAGTACTGACTGGTCGTCACATTTCTGGTACAGTCGATACGTTACATGTTTGCGAAGTGACATCCCGCGCTTGGTCTTTGAACGATGTCGCCGTCGTATGTATCAGTGTACGTCCAACCGAGTTCTCCGTACGGCAGAAGTAGCGGGTACTGAAGCGGATCATACGTTGCGTGTGTCGCATGTAAAAATGCCTCTGCGGCGCGTCGCCCGCTGCTGCATGTCGGGGTCCACGATGTATATCTGCGCAAACTTTGGCGTAACAGGTTGGCTCGTGATTTGATCCGTGTAAGGAAGTGGTGAACCGGGATAATGACCCATGGCTCCCTGAAGGCGATACGTATATACCCCGTGTTACCCAGCTACGCTTACGTCTTGATTCACCGGCTGAAAGTACTCCGGTTATTACCGGACGCCCCAATAGACGTAAAGGCAAACACCTGGTTGTACACACAAATGTGTTTGCAAAAATCAGGGTCCTTATACAGCTGTAACAGGCGGGTTGGCGCGGGCGGAAGAGCTGGAAGTTTGACGGCTCCTTCAAGATAGCAGGATCTATTTGTCTCTGCAGGCCATTTCCACGCGTTGCAGTAATTACAAACTGTAGTTGGAGGGAGTCTATGGCGCCGATCAACGACGTTTGGACCCGTACCATGGAAATGGCGAAGTCCTCATGGTTGTGGAGGGCGTGGCCTCTGCGAGCACAACTACGACGAATGCGCTCCTGCTGTGCCCGCGCGTCGGATGGAACCACGGCTCGACATTCTTGGTGGTGAAGACGATCACGCTCTCGCACTCTTTCGCGTTCATCCTGCGTTTGACTTGCCCGGTGAACTTTTTGATCAGCGCGATCGCAGTCACGCTCAGATTGTTGAGCTCTACAGGCACGTTGCCGCTCGGTGTCTCTATGTCGAGCACGGTCTCGCTGGGAGGATGTCAAGTTGGCGCGTCTGGTGCGAGCTCTCTCTCTCTCTCTCTCTGTCTCGTGCCCGAGTACGTTCCTGCTGCGAAGCGGACATGGCTGCGCGCCTCCGTCGAGCTTGTTCAGCTTGGCGCTCCCGACGCTGCCTCTGAAGTTCCTCTGGGCCAGCAATAGCTTGTTGCACCACGTGGTCAGCCGAGGGGTCATGAAGGGCCTCCCTGACGCGCACCGGAGCTGTTTCAGCTGGTGGTGCGACCTCTGAAGATAGGAGCTGCTCAATTAAAAAGCGTGATGGACCACTACTTCCGCGCACTTGCACATTTCTATCCACCCGCTCGTTTCCACCCACTCGGGCACTCCGTTGGCGGAAGCGATACAAAGCACAATGTAGCTTATTCTTTCTTTGCTTGCGGTCTCCAGCTGACTCTTCGTTATCAGGCGACTGGTGGGCCTCTTCAATCTCCTTGATACTTGTGTACTTTCGTTTTCGAGATGACATTTTACTCGCTGCAGTGAAACAATTAGAAAATTTAAGCGAGGTAAGTATGCGACAGGGTGGAAACGTAGATGAAAAGCTCAACTAAGGATACCCGGGGTGAAGCGCCAACCATTTGTTGTCACGGTACACACAGAGCGGTAGCCCTGCGATCTGCTACCCTCGCTACCTTGTCTTAGTAGCTAGTTCCCAATATCCATCCATAGGCCTCCAGTCGTAAACGATCGCTTCTTTTAAATAGTGTTCTATACTTTAACAAAATCCCGCACGCAAGTTTCGAACCGACGAAGTATCTACCATCCACCGTTATTCATGGGCTTCACGAATAACAGGCCCGGTCTTACTTCTCTAGGCATCTACCTTCCTTTGTATAGTGCGGGCTGCGCAATATACAATCAGATTTCTGTTCCTAGCTATTTACTTCCATCATCCTTTATTAGCCGCGGGCAACGCGCTAAATAAATCCGATATCAGTTTATTTTTTATTTATTAGCCGCTGTTGTGTGTTTTTTTTTCGTTTTTTTTTTCAGCGTGGCTAATGTCGGTATTGACGACGATTTTGGGAATTTTATTTTTGACCCCTATTTAAGGGTCAGTCCTATAGAACATGAGCAATCGTCTTATACTGATCTTTGTATGTATGGGAATATCGGTATACCGGCTGATGAGTTTAGCGTTAAAGAGAGCAGGGTGTAAGGGTCGACCACCTAGATGGTGCTGTGATTGGTGGGAACTGAGCCTGGTAGTATCCCTCCTAGAACCTTTCTTTTGGAATATTATTCTTTTTTACGGTGCCTTAATCGGAGGCTCTCGGCTGAGAGCACGGCAACTCCTTAGTGCCTCGAAACCGGTATTTCAGGATGCCGCGGTCGTATTACCAACAGCGGCGCAAGTTCGGTATTCCCGGTAATACCGATAATGCTAACCGCCTATACCGGTACGGTGAGCAAAAAAGGAGCTCCTAGGGCACCATGCCCGACCACGGACTCGGAGGCGCATGCGGTGTCACCACCACCATGCGCCTGGTCCCAATACAGCCAAAGGCTGACTGATGCCTGGGTCCGGGGAGAGGCAGACGGCCCGGCTAAGCCGGCTTTTATCGCCGTTTGTGCTGCCTCTGATCCCGGATTGGGTATGAGACTTCCCATGCCGCTGGCGGGTGGACATGGGCGCGCTCAGCATCGGGCTCCGAAGTGCAGGAGGGGTGGTCGGGCAAGAAGTAGTGTTATTATTAATATATTATTGCATACAACTGCACACCTTAGTCGTAGTGGGCCCGCGCGCGCCGTGCCGTGTCCTGCCGTGTCCGCGGTTGTTTTATTAATGAAGTGAAAATGAAAGTCAAAACGTAATTCTCTTTTTGGCCAATCCGAATTGTTTTTGAACCGACAGTGCGGCGACGGACCGACTACAGACAGCAAACTACGTTAGTTGTTTAGGGGAAGCTTAGGGGAAATTTTCGAAAATCGTAATTGGTCTGGACATGGGGGTATTTTGAGAATAAGACCCCTACCCAGTTGATGTAATATGGCCCATATTATAAATAGGGCATTTGTCGTTCATCAAGGCAAACGTGCCCTATCCAATTTTGGGAAGGTGCCCTGTTTAGTTGGGTCGAACGCAGACCTCGACAACACGGATTCTGCGCTCTCCCTCGGTACTGACGCCTTGTTTGTTCTACCTGTGATGAATCTCGTGTATCTACTAATTGTTTTGAGTGTTCTGTATGTGTGTCAGCAGCGACGGGATTGAGCTGCGATGACACGCGAGAAAAAGAAACGTGGCAGCGAGGTTCCGTATGCTGTAATTCAAAAGACAGCGTCAAGCACTGCGTCTGGACGGTCAACATCCTTTCAAGACGCACATCAGCTTCAGTATGGGCTTCGTATTTCTGAACGAAATGCGATCGATGGTGGGTGATCTCCGCTGCTTGTCGCTGTTTCGTTCGGCTGAGAAGAGAAGGTTGGTGCCAAACGCAAGCAAACAGCTAACACAAAGTACTTCAACAAAACTTCCCGTCCAGAACATTACAGACAGTATCTTGTGAACCAGCACCCAACGCGTTGGGCGAACTATCAACACTAGCTAAAGAGAAGCAGAGATCGTACTTCAACGATGTCAACCCGCTTCGTGCTACCGTTTTGGCATTTGCAAATGAAAAGCAAGCACTGATTTTTGTGTCTATCGACCGAGACATAATCGATGCCATCGTCACCCAGTACTGCTTGACGATGGTGGTACCGATATGTCGTGGACGCACATGATGTCTCGTTTGCCTATGAATGATTCGCAGTCGCAGTATATATTGACAATCACTCGCCGTAGTGTGCTCCAATCACTGCTGCGTAGATCTGTCATTTTTTCACTTATAAAAACAAAACTTCAGTATTACAATAGACAACCAATTACCCAATATACTGTTCGGCCAATACGCAATCGAAAGACAGGGCGATCTCGCACCAGCCAACCATCAGCATTGGCACCAAAACAAGTGGCCACAGCAGCACAGCGTGCTTCGTGAAAGCCGAAACGTAGCTGAATTGTCATGGCCACTTCTCATTTTGCACCCTGCCGCTCGTATCCCCGTCAAACCCCTGCGTTTCCATGCGTAGCGCTGCCTGCGTTCTCGGTTTTCTCCGTGACGACAAGACCGCTGCCCGGGACGCCATTCTCGACAACCAACCCGCCCCACCAGATATCCTAGACCAGCCTACCGATAGCGACTCGCCCATTTTCGACACGTACTCGGAGCAAGGCGGTAGTGAAGTCATCGTGATGCCGACAAACCTCACTGTCAGTGAGTTCTAACTACTCTATGGGTATGCTGAGGAGGTTCTTGTTGGTCAATGGATGTGCGGACGCGGCAAAAAGAGCGATACCAAGGCAATGGATGTCTATTTGATGATACTTTGTGTTCTCAAGCACTTCTCCACGTGACACAAACACGCACTCGACTTTGAGCTTAAGCCACCCACCTTTGAGAACCTTGTCCACCGAGTTATGGACATCTGTGATCAAGTCTTACGCGAAGTGTTCGTCGTTGCCCCCAGCATGATGGTCACCCGACAATGGACGGGTTTTCAGCAACTACCCTTACGCTCTCTATTCTGTCGACGTGACGTTCCAGCCGGCGCTTCGACCGTCGGGCCGCTAAAAAGAAGCTCGAAGGTACTTCTCGAACAAGCGCAAGCTTTATAGCTTCAAAGTTGAAGCTTGTGTGGGCCCCACGATGAAGTGGTATTATTTTTACCAATCACATGCCGGAGCAGTTTCGGACATCACGATTTTGTCCAATCATGTGGAAAAACACCACGACCTGCGGAATCAGCCAATGAGAGCCTGTTAGACGACCATGGCGAAGGTGTTACCGATTACCGAGATTCATGGGCTGTCTTAGCAGACAAGGGCTAGCAGGGAGCTGTGTCAATGATCCGAGCCGTACATCAGAAGAAGAAGATGAAGAACGGTGAGCTGACTGCAGACGAAGTCATGAGGAACACTTGCGTTTCGTCTGATCACGTCTTCGTGGAAAACTTCTTTGGACGAGTCTGCAGATTGCGATGTATCCAGCACGCTACGTTCAAGTGGAACGAGAGTGCTTTTGACAAGGTTTGCTCTGTTTGTTTTGCAATGACTAATTTTCATACACACATTAACCCCTACGCAGCGAAGACGGCGATTTTTACAGCTCCGTTGCTGCCAACTTCAGTTCGATGGCGGAGGAGCGACGAGCTCGTCGTGCTCGGAATCAACGAGCGTACCGTCGCCACCGTGATGCTCGCCTGGAAGTGGACCCCAATGTTCGTTCGCGGCTGTCCTACGTAGGCTAGTTAGTGCACAGTTATCTGTGACTGTGATGACATGTAACGAATCCGTTTGCCACGATGTGGCAGACATTTTAACTTGATGGCACTGGTATGACAGTACTATCGAGCTCATAGCGATTTGTCTTTTGACTTGCATGTGAGCTAGTGTGTCGTTGCATCGCGCTTTGTGTGGAAATGTCTTTTCGTCAGTTGCTAAATACCTGACCACGAGATCTGATGGGATATGCTAAATATTGCATATAGCCGGATAGCGTTCCTGCAACGTTATTTACGAAAACACAACATATCTTAGCACACCATCAATGACTTCATTGCAACGCTAACATTGTCTCCGTACTTAGGTGAATGCTAAAGGTGAAAACTCAGATTCGAGAGGACGGATGCCATGGGGTTGCAAATCTTCAAAGTTGGGGGAGTGGACTGGATTTCTATCACCCTGCTTAAACCCAACCTTTCCTGCGGATTAAACGTATAGGGCCGACCGGGATTAGTCCATGCTTGGTCCTGGGTTTAACGCCCGCGTGCTCAGCACACGGGCCTTGAACCACAGGAATCAGTTTGGCTAATAGCTAAGTCACACCGTGGCATTTCACCCTCTCCTGATTTTAACTTTGCATGACACTTCCCATTTAGCCCCTGAAAACCACGCAAAATAAATAACCAGCTAAATTACTTGCAGTTGCATGTTGCACGAAGCTGGGACCGTCACCGACAGGGCCACCATTCACGTGGGCTATTCAAAAGCACTGCAGGTCTAAGTGCTTAGAGGTATTTAGTTATCGTGTGTAACCAATGACTTTTAGTTTTTTTACATTTTGTACAGTTTTGTGTAAGATTTCGGATAATCTTACACTTTAAATTACAGTGTTTTTTTTAATGCATATAAGGGTATCCATTTTACGAATACATTTTATGTAGGACAGCAAGCGCATTGACGTAAAGAGGGTACCAATATACGATCATATCTGAACTATGCCAGTCAAATCGGATCCCCCGTAGTCTCTGAAATAAATTTCAGCAAAACAACCTTGTATTTGCCTCAGGAGGAAATGCTAATACTTAGAAAGTTTACTTTTAACATGGCTTTTCTTTTACGATCAGACGAAAAAGCGGCATTTTTCGTAGGTCAAGCATGATTTGCAACTCAAATTATTTTGAAAATGGTTGAGCTATGTTGTGTACCGATAGAAGGTAGCAAGCTAAGGGTGCTTAGGGTTTTGGAGCAAAAGTAGTTTTCGAGTTCATGCACGTCAAAAATCGACTTATTCGTACTTAACAGTCGTAAATTCGTACTTAACTGCTTCTTTCAGTAGTAGTGAAGATTGATGACTAAAGAAGCAACATTCGCCCTAATGGAGTTACTGGTAGAAATTGATGAGGTTAGTCATTAAAGTGCTAGGTTTAAATATTAAATGCACCGTGTGCTGATAAAAGATACTACGTTTCCTATTTGCAAGCGATGTTTGTTGCGGGCGGAGGGGTTTGACAAGCACGAGGTTAGTACTTTCACGCGGTCTGGCGGGTGGCGCATTTCGATCCACTGAACCATGTCAGCACGCCACGCAGCTCAAGACCAAATTGAAATGCAGCTACGAGATGGCGTGTTTCTACGTCGCGCACGGCTTCATCAGGCTACACAAGTGGTTCGTAGAGCGCTGACGACAGATTGGCCCACCTCACCAGAGCACACGATGGCTGGCGGACCTGGCGGCTTCTTCTTTCTCTTTGACGGAGGTGCACGAGATAATCCAGGCCCAGGTGGTGCGGAGCCGTGGGCGTTCGGCTAGAGTCGGTGAGGACACCAACCGCGGTATGGTGGATAGTCAGCATGTCGTACGCGGATCCAGGACGACAAACAACTGCGCGAAGTACATGGGGCTGCTCACCGGACTGAGAGCGCGCAAACAGCACAACCGGTCTCCTCTTTACATCATGGGGGACAGCGACCTGATCAGCAGGCAACACAGCAAACGGAGGGCGCCAGTGGCAACTCACTTATGGTCTATCTACTGGAGGCGCCGCCGACCGGTCGACCGGTTGTCGGTACTATCATGGCGAGATCATTGCCGGAACACAACAAAGCAGCAGACGCATTGGCTAACGATGCGATGGACAGGATGGCAACTGTTCAAGTCTATCCTCTTGCTGAATTGCCAGTGGACCGCAGGTGGCGAGACGTGTTCAAGCACGCTACGAGCGACGTCGTTCACGGGACGACGCACAATCTGCTAGAGGGACCTTCGGGACCCCCCGAGGGCACCGTGTAAGTTTTGACGGGGCCTAGTGAAATCGGCAACCGTTACCAAAAGGGCAAGAGATGTTTGGTTGATAGGACATATGTAGTCGTCAGGCAGCTAAATGACATCACTGAGAAAAGACAAGCACGAGTTTTGGAAGTGGATATCGAATGCATACCAGCTTCTCCTCACTAGAGAAGAAAAATTGGCTTTGTTTAAACAGGTCAGGTGGGATGGAGACTCTGAAGGGCGCACTGACGATGAACAAAAACTTCGCTTAGGACAGGATGCGGTAAAAAAAAAAGGAAGTAAAATGTTTCGGAATATTACACTATTTGGTCCTACTACTAATGCCGGAAAATAGTACAATAATACGGTAACTAATGTGTTTTTTCTCTCCCGATCAGACAAGATTCTGTAGGTCTGCACAATGTTATCAGATTGTTGCTTTTGCCGATTCCAATTGGTCGAGCAGCAGACTGACTTTGCCTTTAATTTAAGTGTAGCACTTTTAACTACCGGATCTACGAGATATCCTGCTAAAGTGAGCGGAATATCTATTAATACACCCCTAAGTGTTATGACCAGTGACAATGATTTAACTGTAACAGATGGTTGAAAGTAAAATGACAGACCAATGAGCAAATTACAGACTACAGCAATCCCGAAGTTATACGTGATGCCGGGGCTGACAGTCCCCGACATCTCCGACCCGACCCACCTGGTCTCCGCTCTAACACTCCATAATTTGATTTTTCGACAGGTATCAATTCAAAAAGCAGCGCAGCACAGATCTAGAAGCCCACCACAGTCTTCTTCCATATCTTCAAGCTGGAGTCCAGTATCCCCCTCCCCGTCGATGGAGCAGTCTGGGTGCAAGCAACGGCTCCAGGTAGACCTTGGTGGAAGTGCCTTCCCCCTCAGACCGGCTATCCTGAAGTTAGCAACCACCGGAAACGCTGGCCTCACTAGCAAGTCTACTCGATCGGCCTGTCCTAGTCTGTGTTCCAGAATGTATGATGCCTGGGAAGAAATCCCACTGGGTCTATTCTGGATGCCTATGCAGCCCCTGCAAAAAGGATTACAAGCAACGTGTCGTGCTGGACGTCGAATTTAAGATTGCTTTGCTGGACGTTAAGTACCAGTGCACACGAGTTGATCGTCGCTGCTTGTCGATGATATCACCATCCTACTTAAATAACAGGGTTGAAATACCGTTGATTGTCCCGTTCGTCACTAGTCACAAGACGTAATACTCCAAGAACCTTATTGAATTAGCGCATGACGGCGTCACCTCTTCTAGAGGACTCGTTACAATGATGGAGAGTGCTCGCTGTATGTGACAGACACGGTACTACAAGCTGTATACTATATTTTCTGACCGTCTCCGATGACTACGATATTCTTATCCCGCATATCTAGCCCCAACGCCACCCATGTGGCCGAGGGCACGCCCGGAGTGGTGGACTCGACGCCAGTTGGTCCCGATGGATTCAAGCCGTGAGAGGCGCGAGAGGCCTGCACGGCGGGCGAAAGAGAGGCAGGAGAAGACATCTGCGGTAACGCGGGAACAGAAGTTGCGTGACGGGACACGAAACGGAGGTGAGAGGAAGCATGGAAAGGCGGAGGCAAAACGCCGAATGCCGCTGCTGGATGCAGGCAGCCTTCTCTACTGGGAGTTTCGCGTCTGCTGCGCAGGCCACCAGTTGGAAAACCCTATTCTTGGTCTGCGACACGACTTCCTACATAGTGCAGAAACACTGCTAAAATACACTTTTGGAGATTTTCTAATGCCTGGTTGAAACTGTATTCGCACACTATCCTCCGTAGATGTATAGGTGGTCAGCTAAGGCCTTGCTACAAAAATAAAGTTTGCACAAGTTATATGCAAAAAAGTGTACATGTTCATGGTCACTCTAAAACCACAAAGAGTTTGTATGGTTAGAACACCCAGGTTTCAACTACCTCATCTTCGACTCCAGCATCACGGACGCTACCAGCGCAAGATGAAGAGCCCGAGCCCAATGGACATTGCCGACGCGATCACTTCCGCGACTTCTTCGGCTTCGGCTTGTCATGCTGTGCCATCTCCTCCCGCGCTTCTGCTTCCTTCGGCCTTAAGAGTTTGGCAGCCTTTCGGGCTAACTTCGCTGCTTGTTTGGTGGCCTCTTTTGCACACGTTTGTTGACGTTTAGCCAGTTTTGCTGCTTGATTGGCGGCCTCCTTCGCACGCGTTTCTTCAATTTTATCTATCTTTTCTTGGAGCATATCCGCGTAGTTCAGCAACTTTGATCCCGATTTCTTCTCGTCGACAAAATCTCCCTTGGGTCGTTTCTGAGGCTCCGGAGCAAGAAGCATCAAGTGCACCACATTTAGAGTGCTCAGGCCCAACTTGCGCCGCTTCAAAACGCCTTGCGTGGTTCGCCGTCAAAATGAGGTACCATCATCGAATGATAGCGCAAAGTGACGGCGTTTGGTGCTGGTTTGTTGCCAATCATCATGTTCAACATCACTTCCAACGATAACGGGAAGATTCCCGTATCACGGAAGCCCCGAGTAATGTTTTTCACCGAAAAAGCTTGCTCGAAAAGAATTTTGCTGATCACGCCGACGTTGTCCATAACCGGTAGAGCTCCGTTGTGGGTAAATGGATGCTCGGATACGCCTGCGTTGTACAGCGACTTGAAAGGCTGGTATACGCCGACGTCGAGAGGCTGCAAGAAGTGGGAAGTGTGGGCGGAGAGAACGAATATGTGAACCTCATTCTTCTCCCCATACTTAACGGTTTCCAGCGATATGTGCGCAAAATGCCCGTCAAGAATCAAGAGTTGAGGCCGTGCAGGAGGCAAAAGCTCCACAAACCATATGAACCATAGTGGAAAGATGCTCCGATTGATATTAGACGACTCGGACACTTGGCACTTTGCCTTCTCCAGCCAGTTGAGTTTTCGGCAAGCACCGGCAAATATGTACAAGGCCGGCATGAATCCCCCCGTCTGCGTTGATGCATCCCATGATACTAATATTTTCTCGATCCGAAGAACGCTGAACATTAGCGGGTATACCTTTGGGGTATATCACGCGTTCGTTGCAGCTGCCTTGCGCGGTAACTCCGGTTTCATCGCAGTTCCATATCTGCGCCTGCTTGTCAGCGAGGTCGAGCTTTGAGATCGCGTTCGATAAGTTGTGGTGATAGTAGCGCACATTCTCTTCTGTTGAGCACTCAGCGCGCTTCACGTCCAAGACACGACCCTTCCTGTACGAGAGTACGTCCGAGTGCTTCTTCATCCACCGATGGATTCACTTCAGATTCGGTGAACTGTTGGGCACCTCCTTGATGCTGGTGGCAAGAGCAGCTGGGTGGGCCAGATCGCGAAACATGGAGGTGTTGATGGAGAGTCCATGAGCAGAACCGTAGAATATCGCCTCAAGTAGACGTGCATCTGCCCCCGAGTTGATATACACAAGTTGGAGTCCCCTTCGGCAGTCGACAGGAACATACCCGCGCACTCTGAGCCGGAGAGACTCCCTTGCCAGTTTGTACTTCTTGGCTGTCTTGCGAATCGACATCCCATCTTGAACAGCGCATACTGCCGACAAGTATAAATCTGCTTTAGAAATGTCAGGAGCAGAATACCATCGTGATGTTGGTGGTTGGAGTGGAGGTTTTGCAGACCAAGAAGTGTTGAGGAATGACGCCTTTGGTGGCCTGTGAGGTCTTGATCAAAGCGGGAGAGTTTCTTCTTTCCACCCATGCCGCAAAATTGAAAATAAGGTGAGCCACCCACAAGAAAATTCGATAAGGTGAGGTACCCCATTTGCCGTTTTGACCTAATTTTGTACACTTTGTGTTTGGCCATGAATGTGTCTAGGCCAGGTTCGTGTCCGGCCCGGATACCCCCCCACACACACACACACAAAAACGGATGTGGCTAGAAAATGTGCTAACTAAATGGTTTTACATGGTGATCGTTAAAATGAACAGCACTAACATGGGTCTTATAAGTGCTTGGGAGCACCTTTCCATGTGGTTATGACCAGAAACATGGCTACATGTATATGGTAAGGGCAACTATATAGCACACGTCTACTCGCAAACTTCACGAGTCGTAAAGCATGACAGTAGCCGTGAAATCAAACTACCCCCACAATATCCGATACAAAGATGCGGAACACTGCATACAGCAGTGCTTGTGCGGCTACTTTATCGATTGGTTTACGCTTCAGCGATAAACCGCCAATCTTTTAGCAAGCACTAAATGACATCAATTTACCTCACTAAAAAACGAAAAAGATAAACCGCCAATGTATCCTATCGATATCGTGAAGTCTGAGATCAACGTATCAAATCTATTAGAGGCTTACGATTGCAAGCTACAAGAGCGAATTCATCTATTGATGTTCCAAGGCACTCCCAGAATCAGACAGCAATGACACTTGAAAATGCCCGTGAGATGGTTTTAGTGTGCGGTCAGTTTGCCTTGTTATTCCATTATTCACCGAGAGCCCATACTGTTACAGCACAGTCTGTAACGTCAGCATGTTGAAAACCACATCGTGGTAGTCTCTGCTACTACGCTGCAGAAAGTGAGCAACAGGCTAGACAGTACTTCAGTCTGAAAGCATTGGCGAACAAAATACAGGAAGATGCGACAGAGGCAGCGTCGGACGTCGACACCCACCCTGAAATTGGATACTTTGGTAAATTAATACCAAACGACTGAACACCTTGAAAATTTCAATTGAGAAAAGTCACTCTCAACTGTGGATGTTTCAGGAAATATTGTCGCCAGTCCACCAACAAACTTCTCAGCATAGGAAAAAGGCCTTTTCAACTGCATCCCAACTTTTGTCGAAAGTTGGTATACCGCTGACGTCTCTGTCAATGCTCTTGCGGAATTCATCTTGACGACATTAAAGCTCACACAATTCGGAGTGCTCTTGCTCAAATTTATTGATATCCATATCGCTCCAGCAAGGTTCCATCCGCTCGCGGTGCGTAAAGATTAGTGCAGAAAACTCCCGGCCTTTCATCTTTACAAGATCGCACGGAAGAGCTGGAGGAAGCTCACCTTCTAGCGGTTCATTGTTTTCATTGCGCTCGGGTGATATAACATTCACACCTCCGATCAAATTTGCGACCACACCAGCGAAATCCCTCAGTAGAATACATATCAAAAAATGTATAGAGAATAGATAATAGAAATGGCAAATCCACCCTCGTCCCAAAGCATGTCGAATATGTTTGTAGGATCGACTACAATGGTTCCTTCGTCAGAGTACAAATGACGTTCATGACGTTCCAGATTCTCATGATCTGGACTAACATGAACTTGCTCCAAAAATGTTTTGAAGGTCTGATGCAAAACGGTTAAACTTCCTACTCTGTAATTAGGGTTGATCGCCCTTCCAAAGTCCGCAATGCGATAACTGCTCGAGAGGAGAGCTTACCAACAAGCGAAAGTACGAACCGCCACCTATCAGGAGGCTTGCAAACAGGATTGGTATCGTTTAAAAATGCTGTCAGTTCAACCCGATGTGTTTAAATCAATTGCTCATCTCCCATCGCGTGTTTTGCAGAAGAGGTGCCGTGTTTTGATGTTGCAAATCAATGTCTTCTGGCGACGCAAGTGCCCAATTGTCTGAGCCATGTAGCCGTAGAACTTGCCACTCATCATTGCTTTAAAAGCTTTTTGAAGGATGAGCTCTAGTTGGTGCAAACTCCACCAGACTTTCATAAACCCACTTGAGCACACCTCCTGAAACCGAGTAGCGAGTCTACTAGACTTGCCAGTCATTGTCCGCTCGCAATCGCTGGTTATACCAAGTATTAGGACCTTCCAGATCGGACATCCAGCAATTGCGTGACGGCAACAAACATAGCGCCAGCCGATGACTACCGCTCATCAGGGTCCCAAGTAAGTGCAGATTAATCAATTGTTGGTTGTGATAGGCTCGAATTCTAGGATCCAAATACGATATTGACATGTGCGTCGACGTATCCGAAGCTAGCAAGAACGTCGAAGCATGAGAGAGAATTTGAGCAATTTTCTGCAGGTTCATCGCGCAGACAAGTCGAGCGTATTTAGATGGAAGCCCAGGTGAGCATGATCCAATCGAATCCAAAACAGTTCCGTTTTTTGTCATAGGTAAGACCGACAAGGCCATACAAAATGACATTCCCATGCTTAAATAGTCCACGGTCAAATGAAATTGTACTGGATTCTTCAGAAATTTTAGCAGTGATCGAATCGCCAAAAAAAACTACTATGACTATTCTGATTGTTTTTGGAAAACTTGTAATTTTGAGATGAACTGCGGTGGAGATCTATTGGGTTATTCATGACGTCTGCCACGTAGGGGGCATACTATATTGATGCCTCAACGGATCAGGACAGCTTAAGTTATAGCAAAACACCTCTTAGGGCTGTTCGCCAGTTCCAGCATCTGAGCCGCTTTTGCATCTTTTGAGCCTTCAAAGCCACATATTGGAGCCCGGAGCGTGGCGGTTGTCAGCAGGAGATCGTACAGTTTGCTTAGGAACAGATCGAAAAAATAACTTACGCAGTTAAAACCTAGAGCTACGCTCTGGTCAATACGAAAATAAGCAAGAAAAAAGGTTCCAAAGCAAAACGAAGGTCCGGTGACACAGATAGCCCGACATCTTGACTATTCTTGGGAGTGAATCCAACTATCAATACACTGACGTCCAAAAGCTCTAAATTGTTCGTATGTACGACATTCCTGCACCCATTCGATGTGGGGGTAGACAACATCGTCGAAGTAAGAAAAATCAGAAAGTCTCGTTCTCTGCTCTTGTGAGATGTATGAGGCCAGCAGTTGAGAAGCATCACTCCAGACCATTCTGCACGATAGGCATTTGCTATGGCAGCGCAGTGATCAAGTGATTCAAACATGATCTTTAAGTCTTTTCCGAACAAGATATCGCCAAATTTGCTATTCGTTGCAAACAATTCACGGTATGACAATTCACTTTCGCTTTTTACGAACAGGAATGCCCATGGTACAAAATGTTTTGAGGATTTTCCACGTTCGTATTGAGTCATGTAGGTACCAATGCCCACCATCCTTCATGCAGCTTGTACGTTCCATCACTGGATGCGAAAAGGTCGCTGGCCTGGTCTTGCATGGATCGTGCCAGATTCAGAATGGATTGTCGACTTGAAGATCATTCCAAAGCTTTTATTTGCTGTACATGAAGTACAAGCAATTCATCCACCGATTCCTTTACTGAAGGATCAAACGAGTCCTCACTAGGCACGTTGTCAACCGCAATCGTCACATTGCAACCGTAGAAGTCGATTGCTGTTTCGCACATCCTCGTGCTTACCCATTCAAACAAGGCCGCAGCATTTTTGATATGCCAATTGTCTACATTTTCAAGAGTGTTGGATAGTACACATACGAAACTTTAACTTTAAAAAAAACATTAATGTACCTTGGGTCCCGGCTTTTCGGTTTTTTAGCTGAACTACGTACGGTAAGAGGTCCATCATTCTGGGGTTGTCCTTGTACTTCCTCATCAGCACCAGACGACATTGTTTTGTCCAGCTCCACCACTGAGCATTGCATCTACCGCAGGTTTGTATAGAGGGGAAATGGCACGCTTTTTCTTCGTGTTCTTGGCAGCATCGATGCGCTCGCAGTTGTCCTCTTCAAGGGACACAATTTCCCTACCACCTCCTTCGACTTTGTCACAAGTCGAACTCGCTTCGGGCAGCTTGAGTGGGACGCACAGACATATAGTGATGTTGCCGAACGTGACCCTTGGTTGTGAGAGTAGCGGTAGGTGAGGCCATCTTACTATTGCATGGCCGCTAGAGCGGCATCTGTCGAAGTGTGTTCAGATACAAATTGGTACTTGCGCCTTCGTTGAACGGGGCTGCTATCCCCCTATTCCTCCGAGTCCTCGTGAAGATAGGGGGCCAGTTCTTCTGACATTGTCAATTTGATAATGGTTGTGTACGATACCAACTGAAAGTTAGAATGACAGTGGCGGCAGCCCACCGCTATTAGAGCTGGCTTCCCCTTGCCCCTGTCGTCTATCTGGGAGGCCCGCAACCTCGTTCATCAGATGCTTTGAAATGCAACCATCCGAGTAAAATAGAGTGGTACCCGTTTTTTGGATAAATACTTGCAGAGCATCTCAATTATACGTATACGTCGAAGTACTTGAAAATCATCCCAATTGGTCACGAGAAAAATCCGTACCCTTCTTCGTGCGCAGCACGACTTCGTTTTATTTACTACTACTCCGTCTCACAAATGTTGTCACTAGGACATTTTTTCGCGATCTCATTCGTCAAAATGCAACAAAACGCAATATAACTGGAAGAAAATGAATTCCCGCGCCATAACCATTCGTTCTGTGTGCGGGTTTGGAGGAGGAACGCTACATTGACTCAGCTACGCCAAAATCACTGGTTGAGGAGCTCCTATAAGTCGGCAGGAGGTGAGATGTCGCCCATCCTCGATTTTTTCCCTCAGTTTACATCACACAACAAAAACCTCCCATGCCTAGGCAACAAGTACCTCGGTGCTGTGAGCTGACAGAGGAGGAGAGGGCCGAGGTGGTCTTACGGTTTCTGCAGAACACCGTAGATGGAGTACCGCGTCTCGGAACGATGAAGAAGGTGGCGGGGGGGTTTCGTGTGGTGCCAAGGACGGTGTCGCGCATCTGGAAACGTGCCTTGAAAGCTAAAGAAGTGACGGTGTTGTGGAGTGCGGCGTCGTTGCGGCACCATCGTGGAAGACCGACTAAGGACGTCGCTGCTAAGCTGGAGAGTCTGCGGGGGGTCAGTTACGCTCGCCGCGGTACGCTTCGCGCAGCTCGGCTGCCTGTGGTGTTCCTCGTACGACGCTGCATCGCCGTGTGAAAGCCGGAGATTTACGTGCTCACGTAAGCGTGGTGAAACCTCTGCTAACAGAAGCAAACAAAGCTGCAAGGCTATCTTGGTGTAGTGCACATATTCATCCTACTCTACGTCTGTACAACGACATGTATGACACCGTTCACGTGGATGAGAAACTATTCTACATGACGCAAGTGCGACGGAGTTTCTACTTGCTGCCTGGTGAGCCCGAACCAGAGCGAAGCGTGCGCTCCAGGCGCTACATCACCAAGGTGATGATGCTGGCCGCAGTGGCGAGACCGCGCTGGGTGCCCTTCGACGGCAAGCTGGGGATCTGGGCCTTTGTTGTCCGAGAACCAGCTTTGCGTAGCAGTTATAGGCGCCCAACAGGGACGATGGAGACCAAGGAGGGGCGCGTGAATAAGGAGACCTACCGAGTCATGCTTATTGAGAGGCTGCTGCCAGCTCTCCGCGAGCAAATGCCACACGCAGCTGAAGGCAAACGTATCACGGTCCAGCAAAACAATGCGTCCCCGCACATTTCGCCTCAAGACCCCGCTTTCTGTGAAGCTACTAGCCGCATGAGGCTAAGCGTGGAGCTGCAATTCCAGCCCCCAAACTCTCCTGCTTTGAATGCGCTGGATTTGGGCATTTTTACCACTATCCAATTGCGCCAGATGCTGCGTTCTCCTCGCAGCATCGACGAGCTAGTAGATTCCGTCAGTGAAGCGTACTGGGAGCTTCCCCATAGTACGTTGAACGCGGCGTTTTTGAGTCTCCAGTGCTCTATAGATTCGTGCATTAAGGACAAGGGCAGCAATAATTTTAAGCCGCGGCACATTTCGAAGTCGAAGCTAGAACGGGGGGCGACTTCCTATCAGCATTAGGTGCTCAGACGAGGCCGAGCTAGTGTTGTCACAGCAGTAGGATTTGCCATAGTAAAACCTATTGCAAACAGGTGACTACATTTTTGAGACGGCTAAAAAAGTGGTACCTTACAACATTTGTGAGACGGAGTAGTACATATTCCCCTCGCCAAATCAATACAACCGGTGGAAGTCATTCGAATTAAGTACAGCAGCAGCATTAAATATCAGAATGGTCCACAAACCATTTCTGGCACTCGCATTTGGACAAATGAATTGGATTCTGAGATTAGTGTTGCGAATCATACACCACTAATATAAGAGCCTGTTCGCGTTGTTGCTAGAGATGGAGATAGCACAGATTCAACTCATCTCCATCTCCAGTTATGTTCTCTACATATCCATCTCTAGTTTCAATTTAAGCCAATTAGATGCTTCTATTACCAGGTCTGGTATGAAGCGAGTATTCCTGCCCTCGATCACGCCTGTGC
Organism: Phytophthora cactorum; assembly: GCA_016864655.1. Lineage (NCBI taxonomy): Eukaryota > Oomycota > Peronosporomycetes > Peronosporales > Peronosporaceae > Phytophthora > Phytophthora cactorum. Next base: position 61,054 of record NHQK01000092.1, read on the forward strand.
ATGACCCCTGTCAATATAGTGCAGCTCCTACTTGTTTTGTACGATTGCTGGCCGACTTTTCTGCTGCAAGCCGAAGTCTAGGCACTTCTGGGCAGCTTACCTTTCTTTTGTGTATAGCGGATGTTGTTTAATTCACAAAATAGAGTCAATTTGAAACAACTGGAACACCATTTGCGGGTACTCCGACAAAGCCGGGGCGACATCCAGGTCACGTCTCCTTCTCCACCTCAAAGAGGTAGAGAAGAATATGTGGTTTCATATCTAGTTGTGAGGTTGTAGAAATTTGATTTAAGCCAATCATTTTCTAGTTTTATCTTAAGCGATTTGATCATCTCCAGGTTCGTAGCGAACACGCTCTTAACTGACGCCCAGTGCAAGCCCTACGTTGCGAATTACATCAATACAGGGAATTGAAGAAGCAGAGAAACAGTGTTTTAAACAGTTGAGTTTTTATAGATGCCTGCGGTGACATGCTCGGATATACTGTCAGCGACTCGTTTTGCTGTCAGCGCAGCAAGATATAGATGGAGTCGCCGAGTGCGACGATGGTGAGGAAGGTACAGAATGGCATCTCGTTCTCACGGGTGGTGGACTTTATCGTGTGCAAACTCATCAACTTTCCACATAGAAATTCAACCATATTTGCTAAGAGGAGAGAGAAAATAGGCCCAGAAGTTTATTAAACGCGGTGTCGTACTGTATCTAGGTATCTCTGACAGCAAATCAAGACTAGAAGGCTATTTTATAAGCTTTTGATCTTCCTTAGTTATACAAGACCGTGCAACGCACGGGGAGCTCTGGATTTTAGTGTGGTAGATACCATTGGCAACTCACTACAGTACCATTTTAAAGTAAAATAGAAACTGTAAATACTACATTTACATGGTTTTGAAATAGTTGTATAAGTGTATTCGATCATTTGATTCGGGCTGTGGTTCTAGTTACACGTTCGGAGCGTCTAATGTGTCTACAACAGACACCCAACCGAAGCAAGTACATATCTCAGAGTGAAAGAAGAATGGTGCCTCTACATGTAGGTATACTATTGGTCACTGCTAGAGCTGTTTCGAGCCTCAACTCAGTGAATAATTGTATCATTTCTGTAAATAAATGTTACTTATTTCTGACTAAAGTAAATTCGGTACTGAAAACCAGAGCAAAACTTACTGTTAGGTGCTGCGGCTTGCAGCTCCCCCAATCGACTTGCAATGGGATCTAGAGTGACGCTATGATTCCCCCAGAGTGACAATCTGGCTCTTTATCGCATCCCTCATTCTTACATCCTGCTATCTCTTACTATCACCTCTTAGTATAAGATATAAACATCAATTTTCTTCGGCAACGCGTTTAGCCATTCAAACGGACCACAGGAGGAAGATTGCATACAGAGTCTTACTCGATCGTCGTATTGGGAGCATTGGAGGAAAGTCTTCAGTTCCGACTTGTTTTAACGAAACAAAAGAACGTGAACGCACTGCTTCGCGGCAAATACCTCTCCAATGCCGTAGTATCACTGATGCGAATTGCCATAGCTGCCACCGGACTGCGAGTATGACATGCTGTATCGCTCGGACATTACAATAAATAAATTTTCTAGCTGTTTTGCACAGCATAAATTCATGAAGAGAAAAACAATAATATAGAGATGAGTAATGCATATTGCATTGTCATCCAGTGCTACCACCGTTTTAGGTGTTGTCAGTGTCATCGACCGACATGTCATCACAACCTAAAGTTTGTAAAAGAAACTACAATACATCATCTCGAAATTGACCAAGCGAAGAGATGCTTTGGTGACGGTACTCCCGATCGACGTCACCTTGCTCTGATAATAAAAAAAAAATGTTTTTTACTCGAAAACAGAGCGCTCTTTAAGAATTTACTTGTAGAAAAACATCAAGGTAATTAATCATATATGGACCTGGGCTGTGGTCCTGCTTGGCTGGATGTGCAGAGCTTCAGGATGGTGCTTCCTCGCTAGCGAGACTGGAGAGTGGTCTCGAGTGTCCGGCGATATGAGGTGAGCTGTCTGAAGACAACCGAGGTGCCCAGTCCTGAAGCATACGGCTATCTCAAAGAAAGTCAAAAGCTAACAGCAAGGGAATAATGGTTTGTGAGTTTCGGAACGTGATGTCGGTGGACTTGGTTTCGTCGCAGGCTGTGGTGGTGAGGATGGCGCCTCCTACTGCGTTGCTTGTGCTTGTGCTCCGTGGAAGAGCTGATGTTGCTCGTACGAGTGCGTTTTGCGACCATCATTCTGTTGAATGTGTATTGAGATACATACAACATCGCCTCTCGAACTGAAAGCAACATACTGATGGAATTATAGCTGTCATCTGGTGCTATCATTTGAAAATTCAAACCTCCGTTCAGATGTAACAACTCTGGATTAAAATCCTGAGAGCAATTCCAGTAAATAGGGATAAAAGTAGTAGTAGTAGATATGAGATTTGACAGCTATTAAGTCTTCGTGCATACAAATTGGGGGAACAGAGTCGGTGGATGTTCGATGGTATCGATTTTGATATAATATTAAGTTTCTCAGCCACAATTTTGGCTTCAGTGCCAACGGTAATTAGTGTGTGTTCGCAATAATAACATCTAGGGTTAGTTTTTCGAAAACGGCAGCTTTTGACTCAAAATGAACACCACCCCAATTTTATCCAGTGAGATGATCTGATTAGCGCTAAAAAATGACTCTCAGCCAGTTTATCCAGGTTTTCCTATCCTCACATAAATTAATGTGAGTGTGATTAATTACCGTAGGGAGTGCCTACCGAAAGAACCATATCATAAGCCACCCCACACATACATACCAGGGTTAGGAAACCGAGTTTTCGGCGAAAGGGCACATACATGACAAGTCAAATCCTTGACCGCTCTGTTGGTGAATTGGTTTATGCAGCTGTTGGTGACTCGACAGATCATGGGCTCAAACCCATCGCGGTTGCTCGAAAAGTTAATTCGCCTTTGGTGAATCTTGGTGCCGGGGTTCCAAGAGAGTAGGTGCACCTGCTCACATCCCCCTCGAGACTTTCCGGAGCTCAAGTTTATGCTGTTTAATGTTCAATCTCCTCTTCTGCTTCATTTTCTACATCGATGGCTGCTCCACTCTTAGCTAGAATCTGAAGAACGTTCTGTAAGTCCTCCTCGTATCTACTCTCAGTCTCTGGCGCCTCGCGCTGGTCTGAGGAGGTCCCAATCCTGCTGAATCCACCCACGATAGCCGCTTTTGGCAGTGATGACCAGCTCGAATCCAGCCACTTGATTAGCTTAGCTCGCAAAGGCGCTGTGGGGCTGAATGCAGTAACATCAGCCTCTTGGCTTTCACCCTCTCGATGCTCGCGAAATTGCTCGTGCATGTCCTTTATCCATTGTTCTCGAAACCTGAGTTTGAACGGCCGCATCCAAGCAATATCTGCGGGTTGGCATACAGACGTGTAGCCACCTGGAACGCAAAGAAGCAACACGTTGATGCTTGCTGCGTATTCTCGCACTTCCTATGTCCAATGGCCTCTAAATTCATCCCAGATCAGGAGCACTTCCTCGTCAATACTGTCGCGATGGGCAAAGTGGTACTCTAGCCACTGCAACGATAGCTTCGAGTTCCACCAGCCCTTTGCGTTACAGTAAATCTCTATCCCGCTAGCCTGTTGGCTTCACCGAACACCACAGCGTGCGTCCCAAAACCGTGTTGCTCTCGGTGGTTGAACGCCTCTGTAGCAGGAGTCTCGATGGCGGTTGCTTGAATACAACAAAGAGAGCATGCATCTTACCGCTAGAAGCAGCAAGAAGCATCACCGTCATGTGACTCTTGTCCTTCCCGCAGCTCCTTACCCCAACTGTGCGCGTGCCTGTCGTGTCAATTGTATGCGTGGGGAGGTGCTCATAGTTCATAGCTGTTTGGTCGGCGTGTGTAAATCTCTGTGATTTTGTGCTCAATGATGATCTCCTGGACCTTCTTGCGGAACTGCTCTGCCACGACACGTGCATCATCGGGCGTCACCTGGCCGTGGCGGGTCCGGCGTCTGAGAGACAGACGATTCGCATCGAGGAACCGCTTCCTCCACGATCTAGAAGCAGCAAACAGACCTTCATCCAGGTAGATCTGGGTGGCGAGATCGCGGGCCTTTAGCTGGAGCATTAAGTGCGAGAAAGGAATGCCCTCCTTACGTAGATCGCGGACCCAAAACACGAGCTGCTCCTCTGCCCCACGAGGCAAGACACAACCAGTCCCCTTCGACCTTGACTTGTACAGCGCTCCGTCTCCCTCGAACACCCTTTTTGCGATTGCTGCTTTATGCGGCACCCATCGCAGCAACTGCCTCTTCTTTTGCTTCCTCTTGTCTCCTTTTAAGCTGGGGAAGTACGTGTCTACCGCTGATGCTAATCCGTGATCAGCTATGTGGCGAAGAATGTCGTACTTTTTCTGGTTGCTGACAGCGACTCAGATCTTCAGCGAGGCTACCTTCTTGAACCCCTTGATGTTGGTCCTGCCACCACGAGCCATAATGAGCTGTGATGCCAAGGCTGCTGGCTGCTGGCTCACGCGTCAAGCAGGAAATGGTTGGCGGCTCAACGTCGCATTACCGGTAGCTTACAGGTTGACACTTGATGGTGTGGCTTATGAAAAGTCACACCACCGGTATTACAACCGAGCATCCGATTGGCTAAATCGCAGGGGTGGCTTATGATATGGTTTTTTCGGTACTAGGCACTGTGCTGTACTGTTGTAAAAAAGACGTTGGGTGGATGTGTAGAAATAAAACCCACAACACCTAAAAACCAAAACGTACAAACATCAATTTGGCCTGCCAGGCCAAATTGCCAGTGGCCCCTGCGCGCCAGTTCACTACTGTCTGTTTCGGATCGGCTCCGAATGCCGCCGTTGGCGCAAAGTGAAGAGCGACAGGTCGTTACTGCAAGTTGGGGGAGGTCTGGTGAAACTATGAGAAGCTGCGGAGCAGCAGAAAGGTGTTGACGTAGTATGAGTGGCTGGCAGTTAAGCTGCAGTCAGCTGTAGCTCAGTCTTGAATCAGCGGTGGCAAGCGCAAGTGCTAACAAGGAGAGGAAGGAGACTAAGAGCAAGTAATAAGTTGTATGTTTTGCATAAGTACGCTACTTTGGCTACGTCTTGCTGGAGCGCACACTCAGTGAGGCGTGAACCAGACTTCGCTCGTAACACTGTGTACTCTATCTGGAAGTTGGCAGTGACAAACCGGTGCGAGTATAGGCGGCTGCAATAACCGTAATGTTCGCGAACTTCGACACCGTCTCGTGATGTCGAAATACTGAACAATGTCGTGCATTTTTGCCGCGGGTGGACGCCAACATCCGACAGACGTACACGACATAGAACTTTATTATGAGCGACGAGTTCAACGCGGAAGGCCGCAGGTTCGCGCCTGGTGGCGACCACCTCTGGCTGTCCATGGATAAGGCCGACGGTGTCAACTCGGCGTTGGAAATCTACATGCACAACATGATCAGCACCGAGTGCTGTGACAGCTGCTACTTCTACATCGAGGCCGCCACGCTCCGGAAACGAATATAATACCTGTCCCCAGCGGGGTACGAATATGTGACGTTCTACTACTATGCTGGCATAGTGCAGAGCTGGAGCAAGCTCTGCGGCATGATCGAGGTGTGGGCACAGCTATCCGCCATCGACTCCTACCCGACGTGGCCGGGTGTCTGGCTTATGGGTAATCTCGGTAGAGCGGTCTTCGGCGTGCTTCCACGGCCGGTATGCGGCAGTTCTCGTACAATGAATGCTACAAATCCATCTTCTACTCGCAGAACCAGTGGATCTGCGCTTGCGACGATAATACTGGACACGGTTTGAACGCAAATCAAGGTCGTGGAGCTCTGGAGATTAATTTTCTGGAAGGTAGCGCCATTTCATCGTCCGTTCAGGTTATGCTGGAGGACTTACATTAGGATGAAGTTGTGTCCTGCCTCATGCAATTTGAGCGCTGACTTGGGCTAACTCGAGTACTACGAACGCAACCTGCTTCTCCAAGATCAACTCATACACATGTGTAGTGTAGACAACAACGACTCAAGTAGCACCGCCTCCAGTGGGATCGACAGACGCGTACTCGGTGTTTGTGTATGAAATGGATGACATATCGTCACGCTGCATTCTATCTTCCCGAGACCCGCTGAGTACTTCAGTATCACTTTGAGTTCCAGTGGAGACTATGGGGTTAAACTCCGACCCCACCAAGTCATTGTGTCCACGCAGTTTAGCCAGGTTTAGTACTTCAAAGTATATAAACAAATGGGCAATCGGATAATGCCAACCTGGATATTTACGCTCGTATATGGTGCTTCGTCTTGTTTGCCTCCACGAACTGTAGGTACTCGTTTAGAATCTTCTTCTCCGTCTCGGTGAGCCGTCGAGAGTTTGATTTGAGAGCTATTGTCAAGAAGTTCGTTTCGTTTACACTACTCCACATCCACAATTTATACTGCTTCGCTCTCAATCCCCCCGCAGTCAGTTTCGGATCTAGGATCCCCTTCGCTTCAAAAAGTAGCAGGGCTAGCCCTCTCGGTCCGTAGACGTTTCTGAGCGCCTCGACCATGGTAGAAGTCGCTGCGTCCTCATTCATACCGTGAAGCTTTCTCACGTAGCCAACCCAAGCTTCGAAGACCGGGCCGCCGAAAGGTAAAACTGTCTCACTGTTGAGCTCCAATTTCTCGAAGACACTGGCGGGCGAGAGCTTCTGGTTTGCCCAAACTGTGAACTGCTCAAGCTGCAACTCCGTCGCCAATGCTTTCGTTGTATCCGACGACTTCGCCAGTTCGAGCGTCTTCGTCAGCTTAACTTCTCCATATTTTTTTGCAAGAGTCTCGGCTGTCGTCACTGCTTTTCCCGGGGTTCTTCGCGTTGAACAAGGAGATGTAGTGTTGCAAGATGCTTAGCTTGGAATTGGTCAGGAGAGTCTCCACGTTGTTACCGAGATTAAGCTTCTTGAGCACCTTGGCTGAGGGTTTGTTCTGAAACAGCCACCAGTCGAGCTGAAGCTTGTTCAGTTTTGTCAATTTTGGCGCTGCAGCCTTGATTGCTGTTTCAACGGCGGGAAGACTGACCGCTCTGCTCTCATAATCGCCATCTCTGGGTCTCAGGAACCTTTTCGTCGTCTTGTAGCTCGGAGTAACGCGCTGAACCGACAAATTGAGTGGGGTTGCGTTGGTGGCCACGCGGGAGATGTCCAGGGCGAAGAGGAAGATGGCAATAACCAGCAAAATAGTGGAGTAGAAGCGCATGGTGTCAAACCTGCTCAATTTGAGCACTGAGTCACTTGTACGGTCGCAGGGCCTACTATCGTAGCTTTGTCTATGTTTCTTTCGTACCCTGAACTGTTCCAATTTTAGCATAAAAGGCCGAAACGCCCAGTTTGTTTGTTTTTTGAAAAAGAAGAGGCATTTTTGTTTACTACTCTGTCACATTGACCGCTGAAAAGCGAATATGTGATTGGTCAAAAATACGGATTTATAGAATTTAGACCTTTTCGAACTCTGCCTAGACAGCCGTTTTCAAGGAAGCAATTCCACATCACCTGGCTAAAGTCAACGCAGTTATTTTCCCTCAGTGGGGGCCCCCAATGCGAAACCGGATGTTTTCCCTGTCAAAACGAATGGGGATTTTTTGCCTTTTACTTTGTTGCTTTTCTGTGCTGTACCAAAAATATATGCCATCTTATAGAGCTAAGCAATGGCTTTTTGTAAAGGTATCATTCAGCTAACTCGGTTTCACAATAATTTGTAGATTTGAGATGTATTCTTTCGCGTGCCTCCTATAGTATCGAAACCGAATTCTGTCCTTGCACCGGGACAGACTGGACCTTGTAAACCGCTTATATAGGCCAAGCAGTACAATACCAACACACTACTAGCACGAGCAAAGCTAGCAGGTGTTCTCACACACTTAAATCCTCGTGGTCCCAACAGCGGAAGGGTACCAGGCACGGGTAAGCCTTTTACGAGGGCGCCGAGGGTTAACCTCAGCTGGAAGGATAGATAGGAGGCGACAGGCACTCCCCAATCGGGCAAATAGGCACAATAAAGTCGCCCCGTAAACACCTGATACTAATCGGCCACACACACACACACACACTTGGCCTTGCCAGAGAACCCTCGCTACGGAGCTTCGAGTCCACCAACAGGCATAACACACCCAAACAAGCTTGACTAGACGCTTACCTCGAAGCCGGACGTTGCTCGTGTTCTTGAGTGGAAATTCTATTCTGTATTTATGTTTGCCCTTTCGGGCCATGTCCTAATATGCAATCCTAATCAAGTATACAAATATCAAGTGAACTACGATCCGTTATGGACCACTTCGCATGCCAAGTGACTCCTCAGAGCTCAACGAGTCTTCCTGAACCATCGCCGAGCGTTCAAATAGTCGTCGTGCCTCCCCAAACGCCGCTCCCAACGGCCGCCGAGTCTTCGTACCGTGGCCGTCAGTTCTTGTCCGCTGAATGCGAATGCGGCCAGTCCCATTATTAATAATAAGGACAGCCTGTCTTGAACGACATCTTGGCCATTATGAAGCTCCAACGAGTCTTCGGTAGTGACTGAGTCGAGTCTCTCGCACCTCGAGGTCGCTTTCTGTCACATGACCGAGGGTTTGTAGCTTGAACAACTTGAAGGTAGTCTCGTCCTTGCTCGCTGATGGTCTAAGCGATCTCCGAGATATCACTACACCACACGAAGTTCTCGCTGGTGTCGGAGCAGGTTTCGTCCGCGCTGGAGCTGGTGTTGGTGGATAATTCGCTGGTGTCGGCGTACATGGGTATCTCGCTGGTGTCGGCGTACATGGGTATCTCGCTGGTGTTGAAGTTTGAGCACGTGAGGTTTTCGCTCGAGTGCACGTGAAGTTCTCGCTGGTGCTGGTGTACTGGAGTTATCGCTGGTGTTGTTTTACGTGGGCTCTCGCTGTTGCTGGTGTTGGTGCAAGTGAAATTTCTGTTGGTGTTGGTTCAAGTAGTCCTGTTGCTGTGTTGGGCCTCGTTGAGGTCAACGCACGTCGAGATCTAGCTGACTTTAGTGATCAAGTACCAATAACGAAGCCAAGTTCAAAATGGAAGAGGATGCGACGAAGCAGCATGCACACCCCAATACCGTGTTTCACTGTCTTTACGGCTATTACAACCTTGGGTATTCGAAAAAAGATCTCGCACATGTTTACAACAAGAGCATCAAAATCATTGGAAACTGGATTCGAGTCTACGAAAGCACAGGAACATACCAGTGAGCCGTGTCTAGGGGGGCAAGAAGTTTACAGAGGCCCAGTGAAAATGGCTGTTCGAATACTACCAGGAATGACCCCTTGCATATCTCGATGAGGCTCAAAACGCATTCAAGCGCGCGCATCAAATTTCAATCTCGATTACATCCGTGTGGAGAATAATTTATTACTTTGGCCTCACATGGAAAGTGTTAGAACGCCGAGCAGTGCATATTAAGGAACGAGACATTTTCCGTTTTGCAGAAGAATTAAGTCGCATTGACTGGACTCACCAGAACATTGTATTTCTTGACGAGGTGTCGTTTGATAATCGAGGAATGCTGCGAAAGCGCCGCTACTCGATCAGAGGAATGACCTTTGCAATTCGTGGCGACTTTCAACGGAAGCCTCGAGCCTCCGTTCTGGCGTTCCTGGGTGTAAATGGAATCATCGACTACTATAACAATGACGGAACTTTTGATCGAGTGGAGTTTTCGAAGTGCTGCCGCAGTTTTGCTTACTCGAAACGAGGACATGTTCGACAATACCCAGGGCCAAACTCGGTCTGGATTCTCGACGGTCCAGCCATTCACAGGGATACTGAAATAGTTCACTTTCTGAGGAGCATTGGCGTAGTACCCATTTTTCTACCAGCCTATTGTCCATTTTTTAATCCAATCGAGTACATGTTTGGGTTCGTGTAGAAGTCGTTCCAGCGGCACTACGTCGAAACAAGCGGACGTGATCTCATGCCGTTTGTAGTCGAAACATTTTCTCGATTCGAGTCGTTCAACATGACAATAGTTTTTGAGCATTGCGGTTGTGATATACAAGGTCACTTCGATCCTATGGGACAACTATCTAAGGAGACCAGAAGACAATCCAGTACTGAGGGACATATCGAACAGCCAAACACGCAAAATGAAGACGAGTTGGATTTTGTGGTTAGGCAGAATGATTAGTAGGTTCTCGCAGTCAGATTTACTTGTGATCAACTTCGTCGATATTTTCCAATCGTTCGAGTGGGTCAATTACGTCACGCGGAGGGAGAACATCGTTGATAAACCCTTCGATGACAGATTTTCGAGACGCAAAACATTCGTTTTGAGATTCGAGTCGTCTTCCAAACGCCTCTCAATTTTGGCGTGGTCGTTGATTCGTAGCCATAGCTGCGTTCACGCAATCCAGAGCTAGATTTGCCGATCGAGACATTTTGGAAATGTGCTGTTCGAGGTATGAGCTCGATGCCCTTAGCAGCCTTGCAATATATTCGGGTGGAAGCTGGTCAATAGCTGCATCCCAAGTCGTTCGATTGAGGTTTCTTGTTAAATTGTAACGGGGTTACACACAAGTGGCTACACGTAGCCACTTGGCTACATGGAGGATTCTCGAATGTTGGTGTAAGACACACCAATGGTTACACTTTGCAGACCGCTGGTCTGTATGCATTTAGGTTTCCTATTGGTAGATAAGCATTTATTTCTACCAATTAGATTAGCACAGTTCTGACAGCCATCGGATGGCAGAATACCTTTCATATAGGATATCAGTTTTAGGAGGATACCCAGTCCAGACATAAATCATAAAAAACAGTTCTCATTTTAACCCAAAACGGCTTTTAGCTTTTCTTATTTTAGTAAATCTATACTTTCGGACGAAAGTATAGCTAACCTAAGTTTAAGCAACTACGCTTCCTCGTACACGTGCGCTAACATGTAAGCCGAAGTAGTGGGCACAGAGTTGGCCCATTACAACAATGCCGTCGACCACACTTCCCCCCGCAATAAGCTGTCCAACGCACAGCAGCTGCAGATATTCCTCCACCACGCCGAGAACTCGTCGATAAACCAAACAAGGCCGCAAGCAACAACAGTCAGTGCTGGACTTCGTTGGCCGTCCTTCTTCATATGGTTCATTTCCACAGTTAACTACCTTCAATTAGTGATAATTCAGATTTTCATATCACTAGCCACTAACGAGAGGATGGAGGGATGTTCGACCTGAGTTTGTATACCGTCGATAATCGAGAACCCACCTTCTACGGTATCCCTGTCTGGAGTGTATCACTATTTGGGACATCACGGTCGAGAGGATTGTCCGTACTAAACGGGTTTGTGCTACTAAACTGGCTGCTTACCTTACCTTGTACATGTACTTCGACGGCACCATGCCGTTCGTAAGCCCTACACACTTCGTAATCCTGTTGGCAGTACCTGTAGGTACATGTAACGTACATTCCCGAATAATATACAGTATTCCCCGGCAAATCCGGAACTGGACCTGCTAATAGACCTCGCAGATGTAGTGGAGACGTACAGAAACGAGGACGGCGCAAAACCAGTTCATGTACTGAATTAACCGAGAGGAGGAGGGAAATGCTCGTCACTTTGGAAGTGCAACGTGAATGCATGAGTTGCTGCATTGCAGTGGTAAATGAAAGGCTGGCAGTGAACATTATGTATTGCAGTGCTATGCTGTGCCTACGACGGCATGCTCCATTATTCAAAGTTGTTATGCCTTCACCTCCGCCCAAGAAAGAATACGTGCGACTCACACTCGGCCAGAAGGCCATGTTGTGCAAGATGGCCAGCATGCAGCCTGGCAACATGACAGTCCTGGCAGAGTGAGCTACATTCTGGTATCGTGAAGAGACCAAGCTCGAAAATGGCGATGCGCCGAATCCTCAGCTATTAAATGTCTAATTGCAGTACATTGTCGCCTCACTCAAACCCTGTGCAAAACTTTTACACTCGCAGCCTTTATTGGTCCCACCTTTCCAGATTTGCCGGGGAATACTGTATACCCTCTACCCTCTACCCGAATAATATCCTCATCGAGTAACCTCATAGTAACCCTAGAGTAAATTCAAGTACTGTGCGTACCGGTAGTGGTATTCGAAGAAAACATTAATTCTAAACCATACTGCCATTAGGCAGCATATCCTTTATTTCTTCAGAAAAACCGATCGAGAAATCCTACAAAGTTCCTAGATGTGCGGTCGAATACTTCTGTACAAAGCATCGAGCTCAACGGTGACGTTGTGCGCGATATGCATTGATGTTAGAAGTGATAAAGACTAACTGCAACCTTCATTAGTAAAGAGTAACCTTTTGTCATTTGATGAGGGAACTATTATTAATACCTCGACTTATAAAACGACCTCCCTTTATTATAAATCGAGGATCCAGCTAAGTGAAAACGACAAAAGCTTTGCAAAGCACAATAAATAGTGCCCCGGGTATTATTCGGGAATATCCGTTATACCATCGCCGAGTCTGGATTTGGTGCTGGAGGAAGACTTCCGTTGCGCTGCGTCACGTTCTAAGTGCTCTTGGGCTGCATGCTGAGTTCCATCGCCAAGTCTGAGCGGAGGGACTTATCCAGAACCATCGGGGTCGAGGAAACCCACGCCCGGAGTGTGCGAACCTAGCCGTAGGAAATCCTGTCTTCACAGCAATCGAGATAGTCCAGCTCGGGCCGTTATATAAGTTGCTGTAAGGATTCGCTAGCTCATGTCCTAGTCGATCTCCGTGGTCGGACGTCGTCCTGGGGAAGTATCGTTGGTGGTTGCCGCGATAGACCGCAGCAGTTTTATTCCGGCATAAGAGGTGGTTGTTGTTCCGGACCACTACTGTACGTTATTAATAGTTTGGCGTCGGCTGAATATGCTTTTGTCGTTGGGTGCAGCTCCTACGCTCCTGATAACCAGTGTCATGCCTATGTTGTTCGTCCTCATAAAGTTTACTTCGATTTGTAGAGTGGAAGTCACGTGATATGTCGGTGTAAATGTACAACTTCAACTTGGCATACTAAAATAAAGATGTTCTGACCCCTACAACTTAGCAAAACTACAGTGTAGGATCGTTGATTGAGTTTGTACTAGTTTAGTTTAACGTTGTCTTCGAGCTGCATCCTCAGCCGGATTGATACCGGTGAAGTCGTGGCGGGCCTCTCGGAACGGGAGGTGGCTTTGAACGCGAGCGCCGCACAGGTTTACGCTCCTCTATAGTGATCGAGGCCTCTCTGGGCGTCAATCGGACCACTTCCGTGCCGCGAGGAGTAGCGACCCAAGTCTGTCTGGCCGAGCCGTAGGGGTCAGGACTCGACTGCTGCGTCTCCGGCGTCGACGGCATCTTGTCGTCTTTCCAGTGCGTCGTAGACCGCCGTCTGCGATCAACGGACGGGCTGCGCATTGCGACGTTCATGACCCGACTGCTACCGCCACGGCGCTGCGTCCTGGGGCTTCGGTAGTCGAGTGTTTCTCGTCCGAAGCGAGCGCTTCTAGCGCGTCCACGCCGCTGAGACCGCAGGACGCCGAAGAAGCTCGTGTTGGCCTCTAAGATGCAGCCAGTGCACACAGGCACCATGATCAACCGTCCCATCAGTCCGTCCTGGCTGCTCACGAAAACCTGCTTCGACGCGCGGCACCTCGAGCACGCAGCACGTCCGCAAACCAGACACTCGACCACGTTCAGCGTTCCTAAGCCGCCGTCTTTGGCCACGCGCTCGCACATGCTGCAAGTGTTTGGGTCGTTATCTGCGTGTGTGGGGCGGTCTCCCCACCGACGCTCCTGCTTCCTACGCCACAAGAACTCCCGTGCCATTTGTGTGAGTCGCTTGGTCTCCGAGCAGTCCAGCAGCCTCGTCATGTTCAACATGGTCTCCACCGCATAGTGAAGCGAGATCGGCTTGACTACGAGGCCCTTGATGTCGATGTTGCCCAGCATAAACACCTCCACTTTGCCCTGTTCGCGTTGCCGGTACAGAAACCTCGTCGACATTAACGCCGGGATCGAGTTACGGCTGCGAAGGTCAGGGAACTGTGATAAATTCACCGAGTGCATGATGTGATACCCGAGTTTCTCGCCCGTCCGGGTGCGCGTGAAGCCGCTGTCTTCGAGATAGACGCAGTGCCGTCGCTTGCAGAGTCGCGGGTCTCCTACCGCTTGACTGACGTAGTATTTGAATCCGAGGAAGTGGAAGGGGTCGTCCTCTGTCGGCGGCTCCATGACGTGCAGGATGCCGCAGTCCGAAGATGATCCGTGCAGATATCGGATCACAAGCGCCAGTTCCTCCTGTGACTTGGTCACCAACGTACTGATAGCGTTTTCCACGAAGCCGTGGTGAACTCCAGTGAGCATCATAGTGGCCGGCGTAATCGCTGCTGGGGTCGTGGAGAATAGCGACGACGACGCAGCACAGCGGTGCAGCGAGTCGCCCAGTGACTCGCTGACTCGACCGGCCTGACGTTCCTTGTAGACGGTCAACTCGTCTCGGAGGGCCTGTGCCTTCCAGAATCTCGTGTCCACCTCGCCCAGTCGGTCGTAGGCAAAGTGCTCAAACGCGCGGACCGTGTGCGCCAGCAAGCGGGAGCTCAAGTCCTTGCACGCGATATAGTCGTGGTAAGGGACCGAGATGTCCGGGAGCATATCCCGGGGCAGGGGGAAGTCTCGAGATCGAGATCGAGCCATTGGATCGAGGGTACTCGATGGGGCTTGCGAGCCACCACACAAGTTACAAAATGGTTGTGGGATCGCCCGGCGCAATTGAAGCAAATCTGTCTCGACCCGTGGCATGACGGCAAGTATCTGATCCGAACAGCAGAAGTTCGAGACATACCGAATATCTTGTGTGGCTCAGCGCATCAAGCGACCAGAAAAACGGGAGCCTTGAAGCTGTTTGACCAATCGATTGACCTTCGGTCACGTGGTAAGCTTCTCAAAATTTCGCGCCGACCGGCGACTGGTTCGCTGCGCGCGCAGTTCTGTTCGAGCCGGGGGGTTATCGATGCTGCGTCTGCCTTGAAAGTCTCTGGATCGTCATCAAGCTTGCCAGGTGAACAATTAAAGTGACGTCCTCCAGTGGTCACCGCATGAGGAGGACGTTGCGTAGCCTCATTTCACAGCCATACATTTACTCTAGCAAGATCTTCCGCTAGCACTACATGTAGTACGTCCTACACTGATACCCACTCGCTATCACTCGATCCCTTGACGTTCTCGCCGCGTTTCGGTCTGCCGGTTAGGAGGCTCGGCCGAGTTCTCTCGCTCTCTTGCAGCGTGAAAGTAGTGCATCAAATCGCTCGATGAGCCGGAGCCTTCCTCGCGCTGCAGTCTGCTCTGTCCTCTGCTGCTCGACTCGGAAAAGCTCAAGGAATCGTCGCGGTCGTATCGAGCCGACAGATGCATGGGCCGGAAGGACATTTCTTCGCCGGAGCTGCTCTTTTGCTGAGCTCGGTACTGCTGCTGGTAGTAGCTGACGTTGGCCGTCATGATGCACACACTGCACACAGGCACCTTGACGAGCTTGCCTAGAAGTCCGTCGTTGCTGGTCACGAAGACCTGCTTGTTGGCGCGGCAGCGAGAGCAGGCCGCGTGTCCACAGACCAGGCACGGAACGAGCTTGACGCCTCCAAAGCCGCTCTTGCGCTCGCGCTGGCACATGGAGCAGCACGTGCCGTCGCCGACGGATGTCTGGCGTGTGGGTTGCCGGCCGCGCCGTTCGTCCTGCTTCCGCTTCTGGAATTCGCACGCCATCTGAGTGAGTCGCTTGGTCTCGGAGCAGTCGAGCATCCGTGTCATGCCGAACGTCACGTCCTCGACAACCATAGTGGCCATGGGCTTGATGAGCCAGCCGGAGACATCGATGCTGCCCAGCATGAAGATCTCCACGAGACCGTCCACTTTCTGGCGGTAGATGAACCGCATGGATGTCATTGCACATACCGAGTTGTGACTCGTAAGGTCGGGAAACTGAGGCAGCGCGACCGACTGCATCATGTGGTAGCCCAGAATCTCACCGGTCCGGGAGCGCGTCAGTCCCGTGTATTCGAGGTAGACACTGTGTCGTCGCTTAATGATCCGTGCGTCGGTGGCTGACTCCGTCACGAAGTACTTGAAGCCCAGGAAGTGGAAGGGCTTACTCGCACTTGGCCCCTCCATCGTGTGCAGCACGGCGCAGTCGGCCACGTCGCCATGCAGAAACTTGACCACGAGCGCCAGCTCATCCTGAGTCAGCGTGACTAACGTGCTCATGGCGTTCTCCACGTATCCTTGTCGGGTCCCGATGAGCAGTAGCGTCGGCGGGATCAGCGTCGCCGCGGTCGGAGAGAAAATCTCCTGCTTCTCGACTAGCCGATGTAGCGAGTCGGCCAGTACCATGCCCATGGAACCGCCGTCACGCTCGCGGTACAGCGTGAGGTCGTTCTTGGTGGACTTGGCCTTCCACCGCCGGGGGCCGATCACGCCGGACTCGTCGTAGGCGTAGCGCTCGAACTCATGCACCGTGTGAGCCAGCAGCTTCGTGGCCAGCTCCTTGCAGTCCTGATGCACCTCGGGCGAGACCGAGAAGTCCGGGAAGCCCCGGCGCGGTAGTGGGAAGTCGTGGCGTCCCATGACGGACAGGTCAGTGACAAGCTGGAAAACGGCGACTGGGTGACCTTGCGTATCGAGCCCCGCGCTTGGCTGTGGCCATTATGTACCCGCAAAGACGCAAAAGAGGCGCGGCGAATGGCGCATGGAGTGCTTAGGCAGACAGGTCGTTGCTCGAGCTGGCCAAGTTGGCCACAACGGTCCGTTCCATTGCCAACGGATGGTCTCCGCTACAGTCCGTCGCGCAGTAGGCTGTAGAGGGCGCGCTGCAAGGTCCTGCGTGCTCTTGGCACCCGCCACCTGCGCTATTGCAACGTGCGTGACGGCCAGACGTTGCTCCTGTCTGCCTGCCATTGGACCCAACATCAACGTGCCGTTTGCTCATGACTCATGGACTACGGAGAGAGTCAGACCTAGTCAGTGTAGCATGCGCGACCACCGAAATCATCGTCTCCAGCGGAGAGCTCAAGTGAGCTGCTCAGGGCGTCTTCAACCGGCCTATCCACTCGAATCGGCTTCAACGTCAAGCAGCGATCACCGCCGTGGTGGAATCCCAAGGTTGTGATGGTCAACCCCGGAAGAGCTTCGCGCCCACGCCAAGCTACTGCGACGGCAAGCCAGCCCTCTACAGCATCAGCGTTCCGTTTGACAGTGGGTTGCGCGGCTTTGGCACGGCAACGTAGGTATCGTAGCCTCGAGCTCTGCAATGCTGGTACATGTATGGACGTAGTTGCTGTAGATCACTAACACCAGTCAATATATTAATGACAGCACTACACTCATGCAATGGTTGGTGGGCGTTCGCTCACTTCCTTCCGTCGGCCGCCATCTGCATCTTGAACTGGTGCTGCATTTGCTGTGCGAGGTAGATCCCGTTGACTTGCGTCTTGTACGACGTGGCCTCGGCCATGCTAGTGAGCTCCACGAGCCGCGCCATTATCGCTATTTCATCCGAAACCTCGCCGTCAGACGTTTGCTTCTTCATTCTGCTGGCTTTGGGCTCTACTGGAATGGCACCGACCGACTGGGAGTAGCCCGAATCGTCCACCTTGGACAGGTTTGTCATGCCCAAGTACGACCGGGACTCGTAGGAGAACTGTTGGGGACAGAGACCCAGGCGGTTGGGCACCTCGTACTCCGGTGACGTGCAGGGCACCGCGATCTCTGCAGTGTGCGGGTAGATCGTAGCTCCTTGGTGCACGAAGCTTCGCCCCATGACTGGAGTCTCAGGTGTCGGGGGCATCTTCGTCCTTCGTCGTCGGGGTCGGCTCGTAGTCTTGGCAAACGCTCCGTCGAAAGCAGGTACGGCGTCGTCCACGACGGATGTGGAGGTGGGCTCGCCATCGCTTGGGTTTGTACTGACGCTGCTTAGATGTGACCTCTGCGACCGCACACGCTCGACTGGAGGCTCGTACGCGCCTGTGTTAGCGCGCATGACGCACTTCGAGCACGCCTGAATCTTGCGAAAGCTGCCCATGATGCCGAGGCTGTCGCTGACCCACACCCGCTTCGTGGAGCGACAACGTGGACAAACACCTTGTCCGCATAGGTCACAGGCCACGAGCTTGCTTGGTTTGCTCCGGTTGCAGACGCTACAGCCGTCCCCCGCCACGTACGTGGACGCACTAGAGCACTGCGACCACGACGGGTCATGGTCGCCGCTGAACAGCTCGTGGCGGTATCTTCGGCGGTTCCTGGACATGTCCGTGAGTCGCCTCACTTCCGCCAAGTCGATCAACCGGGTGACTCCGAACTGCGCGCCGGCCGAGAACATGCTGGCGATGGGCTTGACGATCATGCCGGACAGGTCCATGTTTCCCAACATGAACACCTCGACGACCCGGTCGCTCTTCTGTCGATATAGATACCGGGAGCTCTGCAGTGCGCGGATCGAGTTGTGGCCCGTCAGATTGGGGAACTCGGCGATCTCCACGGACTGCATTAGGTGGAAGCCCACGGTCTCGCCGGTTCGGGTCTGCGTCATGCCGCAGTACTCGAGGTACAGCGAATCGCGGTGCTTGACTACCAGCGCGTTGGTCGGGGACCTCTTGACGAAGTACTTATAGCCCAAATAATGGTACGGCGCATCGTCACTCGGGTGCTCCATCGTGTGCACCACGGCGCAGTCGGCCACGTCCTGGTGCATGTAGGTGACAACCAGGGACAGATCCTGCTGACTCTCGGTGACCACAGCACTCATGGCGTCTTCTATTCGACCGGGGGCCCACCCGGTCAACATGACGGTAGCTGGTGTCAGTGCTGCCTCTGTGCTCGAAAAGATTGGGCTCCTTATATTGCAGTGACGCAACATCTTGTTCAGCTCATAGCTGGTGACACCCACGTCGCGTTCGCGGTACATGTCCAGGTCGTCGTGCGAGTGCTGCGGCTTCCAGCGCTTCGAGTCCACGACACCTTTGCGGTCGTAGGCAAAGTGCTCAAACTCGCGCAGCGTGTGGGACAGAAGAGCAGTCATGAGCTTTTTGCCATCGTTGTGTTCCTGGTGACTCACGTGGAGCTTTGGCAGGTCCTCTCTCGGAATGGGAAAGCGTCTCCCCATGGTGTCAACTGCGAATGCTTGCGCCGAACACGGCAACTCGAGGAATGAGGCAGGTCAAGCGATAGCCAGGACTCTTGGCTTTCGAAACTTGTTGCGCTTGACCAGGCGGAGGGCTGACGTGATTGAGTTGATGCAGAATCAACTCCTGAGCACCTCCAGTTTCCGCCTGCCAGCCCGACGTGCACCATTGCATGACTAGAGTAGGCGTCAATTGGTGACGGTCTTACAGTACCGTTATCTGTAAAGGGCAGAGACCGTCACCGGAGACCATCGTCGGCTGAAGCGCGTGCAGCTAGCGGCGATATGCCTGGCGCGCTGTGGATCTCCGCGCGGCCGCGACTGCCGTGCCACTCATGTTTCAACCACGCAGACCGCTCCATGCTGTTGATGCTGCGCTCTAGCCGCGCACCGAGCCTCGGACCGAGGCTCCGGAGCGTCCGCAAAAGTCTAACATGCAGTGGATCCATCTGGTCTTAGCGCTGATCGCCCGCCAGCGATGCTCGACTCTTCTGATGCCTTTCAACGAATCTGCTTGACGTGGCGCCATCGACTGACCAACATGTCAACTCGCAGTCACGGATACACTCCCCGCGCTCCGTTTGACCGCCAACCTGCTTGGCGTTCGCAATCCTGTCAAGTTCATACTACAGTATTCGACCTCCATTCGGCAACGGCCTCGTATCACTGACTCAGTGCCACTGAGGCGATCGGCTGCGACGTGCAAGCACACGCCATGAACACATTGCTGCGATGCAATAACTTCATTTGCGCGAGCCTCGCACTCTTCATAACTTCAATTCACACTTGGCTATCTAACGTACATGCTCTCTCTTCATCCTCCCTCCGTCCGGGTCTCAGTTCGACTACCCCCTGCCGATGGGGGACAAAGCTGTCGAACCAGCTCAGACCCACGACCGCACGGAGGGGTGCCGAACTTGAGAGCGGCTGGCCTCCACCTCCATCTTGAGCTCCTCTCGCCAATGCTGCTCACAGTAGATGCCGTTCAGGTGTGCCTTCGTGGAGGTGTCCTCGGCGATCTTGCTGAGCTCGAACAAGCGGGCCATCATCGAACGCTGCGCCGGCGACATGTCCGCGGGGATCTGCTGGTCAATGCTGGTCCTCGGCTTGGTGGGCAGCGCGCCGTAGATGGGGCCGCCACCCTGAGCAGGAATCGACACCTGCGTGCGTGCCCGAGGCCTGGCCGGCTCAGCGCAAGCGGGGCGGAAGCCTCGGTCGGAATAGGACGTTTCGTTCGCGGTGGGTTTCGTCCATCGCCGGTTGAGCTGAGGCGCAACGACGTCCACCTCTTCTTGTTGGTCGAGCTTTGAGCTCACCGGCATGCTGCTGGACGCGCCCTGGTTAGGCGCCTGGGAAGTTGGAGATCTCGAAGGGAAGGTTTCACGACGTCTTGACGGGGAGCGCACCCGGCTTGCTGCATGTTGCGTCTTGGTAGCTTGGGGTGTAGTCGCTGGGGACTGAGCTGACTGAGGCCTGGAGAACTTCTTGGCCTTGGCCTTGTGGAAGTCGAACTTGAGCTCACTGGGGGGAGTGCGAAGGACGCGCTGGTGTGGGGACAAGAAGCTGCCCGTGTTGGCGCGACGCACGCATGCCCTGCACCCTGGCACCTTGATAAAGTCTCCGAGGATGCCCTGCTCGTCGCTCACAAACACGCCCTTAGTGCTCGTGCACTTCTTGCACACAGCGTGGCTGCACAGTTGACAGGTGATCAGTCTCTGCTTGGACGCGCTGCGGTTGCACACCTTGCAGGCCGTCACGCCGCCGAGGATGGCGGTGCTGGAGCCGAAGCTGCGTTGCTTGTGAGCCATTTGCGAGAGACGACGCACCTCGGCCAGTTCCAGTAGCCGCGTGACGCCGAAGAACATGTCGACGGTGAACATGTTGGCCAGCGGCTTGAAAATGCGGCCGGAGATGTCCATGTTGCCCAGCATGAACACCTCAACCATGTGAGTGCTCTTCTGGCGGTAGATGTAGCGTGTGGACTGCAACGCCCGGATCGAGTTGAAGTCACTCAGATCCGGGAACCCCGGCAGCTCGACCGAGTGCATGATGTGGAAACCCAGCTGCTCGCCCTTGCTCGACTGGGTGATGCCACTGAACTCGAGGTAGACGCTGTGGCGGTGCTTGAACAACAGCCCTTCGGTCGGCGACTTCCTCACAAAGAACTTGTAGCCGAGGTAGTGATAGGGCTCCGCATGCGTCGGCGGCTCCAGCGTCTTGAGGATGGCGCAGTCGGCCACGTCCTGGTGCTTGAACTTGACCGCCAGAGCCAAGTCGTGCTGGCTTTCCGTGACCACGGCACTCATGGCGTTCTCAACGCGGCCTTGGCCGTAACCTGTAAGCAGCATCGTGGGCGACGCCAACGTCTCGATGGTGGACGAAAAGATCGGCAGGTCGAGTCTGCAGTGACGAACCGAGTTGAAGACGCTGTTGCCGGTCACGCCGGTCTTGCGCTCGCGGTACAACTCAATGTCGTCACGAGACGTCTGCGGTTTCCAGCGCCGGGCGTCGACGATGCCGCTGTTGTGGTACGAATGGAATTCAAACTCGCGGATGGTGTGCGCCAACAATTGCTGCATGAGCTGTCTGCTGGCCTCGTGTTCCTGCTCGCTCACTTCGAGTGGAGGCAGCGCCTGGATCGGGAACCGTTGAGTCATGACCTTCGATCAAACAGAGCAATACTACTACACTGTACGACTGGGACGGCGGACGCTTTCGACACCAGCTTGCAATTCGAGAAGTGAGCCCGTAGAGCGTTGAGCACCGAAAGCGTGGCAGGATCAGATAAAGGCGGTGGTTTGGCAGCCATCGGGAAAGTCCGCACAAGGCCAAACGACTGAATTAAAGTATCGGCGGGCAATTCGGACCAGGGATCCGAAGGCGGGACAATTCAAATGATGGGGCCAACGGATTGTTAATCTGCGCAAGAGTGATGCTGTGTCCGTCGGCCACTTCGGTTTTGTATTTGCGAGGCGTGAAATCCGAGCCCGGGACCATCGTGTATCTTGTCGGTCTGTCCCAGAATGCAAAGCGCCAGGGTCTGGTCGTGTGTTACGAATAATGACCGTCGACAACGTGCACAGAGAAAGTTACAGTAAGCATGACTGAATTGCATCCTGCGAGCAGCCTCAACTTGTTGGACAGGCTGATTATCGACGAACGGATGGCTGCCATCTTGGTGCAGCCCTGATCCCATTCGCGTCGGCGGGCTGCCGACATGAGCATTCCACGGGCCGGCAACACCATGCAAAGGACGGCGGCGTATCTGTATTGGGTCGCGAGTGGCGAGATGGCTGCACCACCGAAGCGCGTCGTGGCGCTGCGAGCAATTAAGCTTTCACATGACACTGCGTGATTGAGAGCATGGCTCGCTGCAAGAGAACGCTTACGGATACAGCGAAGAAGATGTTGGTTTCGGTGGAGTGCTATCCTGTACCCGTTTGTGCCTCGCCGATGCTGGCAGACGCCACCAACCAAATCAGACAATCAAAGCGCGTGGTGCTTGCTTGACGCGTCCTGTCAGTGCCAAAATGACACTGCAGTTCGACTTTTGGCGGATCATAGTATCTTGTCCACTAGATGGCTTCAACGAGGCTCTCAAAGTACTACGTAGTACATGTATCTTTAAGCGTGGCAACTCTCCCACC
The DNA here is from genome assembly GCA_016864655.1 of Phytophthora cactorum. NCBI lineage: Eukaryota > Oomycota > Peronosporomycetes > Peronosporales > Peronosporaceae > Phytophthora > Phytophthora cactorum. Next base: position 83,884 of record NHQK01000092.1, read on the forward strand.
GAAATGGAGCTTGGTGTATGTACTGTGGAGACTTCAACGTCAAGGTTTGAACGAATAATATTAGCTATCGCAAAATCTACATGCGGCGGCCACGAGAGGACACATAGGCGCTGGTCTGTTCGGCCACGTCGTTTAGTTCCATGAGTCGAGCGTACATCGCGTCCTGAGGACCCATGGAGTTCCCAGTCGAAACCGAACGTGACGACCGATTGCTGCTGCCGCTTGTGCCTCCGGACGTTCGATGGCTGCCAAGTGGCGATAAGTTGGAGGTTGGCATTGGAGGCTTGCCGGCGCTGTCCGAACGGACGACCATTTGCTTCAGCGACCCAGACAAACACACTCTGGCGTTGGACGGCACGTCTCGAGGTTGCATGGGCGACACGGCATCTGCACTAAGGCTCCGACAAGGGCGAGGTGAACGGTTCCAGTCACCACTGCGGCAATTACCTCTGTATGCACGGACGGGTTGAGTTGGACTGTTCGAGGTGGGGCTGGCGCGTCCGACCGGGGTCGACGCGATCGCCGACGAGTAGGAACCAGCAGAATAACTCGACGGGTACGACGATGGCTTGGGACGAGTTGCCATGTTAGCGACGGCTGCAGACACCGCAGCCACAGCAGCAGAGACGCTCTTGTCTGACCGAGCACTGAGCGGGTCGGCGCTGTGTTGCCCGGGGCTTCGTCCACGACGCTGACCCGAACTTCCACTTGATAAGGAGTTTGAGACGGGGGCTTGAGGAGAGGCAACTGGAGTCTCGTTGGCCTCGACGATGCATGCCATGCAAATGGGCACCTTCTGGAACTTGCCCAGGATGTGGTCCGAGTTGGGCACGTAGATTCTCTTGATGTCACGACACGTTGAGCAGGCGAACAGCCCGCAGCACTCACATTTCACCAGCAACTTGGACGTTGAGCTTAGCAAAGAGTTCTTCTTTGGAGTCTTGCCGCAAAGCTGGCACTCGTCGGCTTGGGGATGTCGAGAGCGCACCAGCACGGACGGACGGCGTTCCTGGACCATGTGTGTCAGTTTCTTGGCTTCCGCGCAGTCTGTGAGCTGCACTAGCGCGAACAACGTGACCTGCGCGAGCTTGTCTGCGATGGGTTTGATCACCATGCCCGAGACGTCCATGTTGCCGAGCATGAAGACTTCAACGACCTCGTGACTGCGCTGACGGTACAGGAAGCGCACGGACTGCAGTGCACGGATGGAGTTGTAGCTGGCCAAGTCCGGGAAATGCGGCAAGTTGACCGAGTGCAGCAGCACAAAGCCTAGCGCTTCTCCCTGTCGCGTGGTACACGTGCCACTGTACTCGAGATACAGCGAGTCGCGGTGCTTGACGAGGCCAGGCGCTCCAGGAGACTTGCGCACAAAGTACTTGTATCCGAAGTAGTGATATGGATTCTCGGCTGTAGGGGAATCGACGGTGTGCAGCACGGCGCAGTCGGCCACGTCCTCGTGCATAAAGTTCACGAGCAGCGAGAGTTCATCCTGGTTTTGAGAGATCGCGGCACTCATGGTGTTGGCCACGCTGCCGGGGCAGCTGCCGGTCATCATCATGGTAGGTGACGCCAAGGCCGCGACCGCGTCGCTGTTGGCTAGCATGGTATCGGGGCCGAGCTCCGCCGCCAAACCAGAGCTGGTGGCGCCCGCTACTCGCTCCTTGTAAATCTTGAGGTCGTCTTGGGATCCGATATGCTTCCACCGCGCCGTGTCCGTGACGCCCTGGGCGTCGTACGCGAAGTTCTCGAACGCCTGCACCGTGTGCTGCAGCAACCGTGTCATCATCTGCTTGGCTTGCCGGTGCTCTTCCGGCGCCACCTTGACCTTAGGCAGCAGAAGCCGCGAGAGCGGGAAGCTCGGTGCCATCTCAAGAGTGAACGGAGACCGACAGAGAGACAAAGAGAATGGATGAGGCGGACGTTCCCTCGTAGAGGCAGACGCCGTGTAGGTTGAACCGCAACGAGGTCGCGCCGGTGAATGCCCACAGCGTTAGAAAAGACGAATGCCCCGTTCGGAGCTGCTGATGGTTCCACTCGGGAAGACGTGGTATGTCTTGTTCGTGCGCACCAAATGGAGCTCTTGCAGCGCGTCGCCCGCCTCCATGAGGCGAACCATCGCCCATAATCGTGATGCTTGCATCATTACATGTACCGTATTCCTTTGGTGGTCTCTACGCGCCACATGGACGTTCGGCTGGCGAGAATGAGAAAGGTGGTGGCCATCCATGCCTTCAAGCGTACATACATGTATCCATACAAGGTGGCGAATGAGGATACATGATGGATCCAAGGCTATCCCATGCTTGGAATCAAGCGGTCTGGGACTCGAGGCAAGCTGCTTCTCGAGAAGCGGGAACGCTTCCCGCTGAAGACCATCCACGAGGTGCCATTTCGAGACGGATCCCGCTTGAAGTTTTTCCGGTGATACAGTACATGTAGCGACACGTACTTAGTAACTTACCTCCAATGCGACCAAACCAACGTCAACTCTTTAGTCGAACTACATGTAGATAGTCAGGTCCTCCTCCGTGACCGCATTTGCTGCGAGAGGTATACGCCGTTCTGCTGTGTCGTGTTGTAGGTCGATTCGGCCAGCCGGTTCAGTTCCACCATGCGCGCGAACAGGTCGTTCGGCTGCGATGACGGGGCTGTAGCGTAGCTGTACGCGTCGCGATCTCTACTGGACGAACAAGTGAAGGTCGAGCCTGTAGATGCCACACGCCGCAAGGCACAGTCGCGATGGGAGCGTGAGACTACAACAGCCTGCGGCTTGGGGGTCAACTGCTGCTGTGCCCGCTGGCTGCTACCAAACTGCTGGATGCGATGAGATGGCTTGATAGCATTAGCTTGTCCCTGCTGCTGTAGCTCCATGTGCTCTTCGTTTACAGTGTATACCAGCTGACACGTTTGATAGCTCCTGGAGCTCACGGTGCTTGCAGAGCTCGTCACGCTTTCATTCTTGCCTCGACAATGGAGTCGCGATGCCCACGAGCATTCTTCGGACGGTGTCGACGGGCAGCTAGAGCTCGAACGAGACCGCGTCCCGGAGCTGCCTGAGGATGAAGCTCCTCGCCGACGTCGGTCTTCGCGGTCAAGCTGGAGATGCTCGGACATGACGATGAGCATCTGAGGTTCGTGCGGCTGCGAGAGCGTCCGGTTGGCCTCCAGGATGCAGCTCTTGCATGCCGCGAGCTTGCGGAACTTGCCGAGGATCATGTTCACGTCCATCTCGAACACCTTCTTGTCCGATCGACACCGTGTGCAGATGACGTCGGCACAGAGTTCACACGCCGCCAGGGACGCGCCACCAAACAACTTCCTTTTCTGCCGACACATGCTGCACTCCAAGGCCATTGACACTCTCCGTGCCTGCTGTTTGCAGTTATCCAGTCTGCTATTGCGAGCCTACTGAGCTCTCCACATCTGGGTAAGCCGCTTCGCTTCAGCGCACGCCACCAAGGTTGCAAGGCCGAACAGCGCGCCGTTTGACGCCGACGGTTTGACTGTTATCCCCGAGATGTCCACGTTGCCCTGCATAAAGACCTCCACGACGTCCTCGCTCTGTTGTCGATACAAATACCTGACCGAGTGCAGCATCCTCACCGAGTTTCGAGCTGTCAACGGCGGGAACTCGGCCAGTTCTACCGAGTGCATAAGGTGGAATCCAAGCCGCTCGCCTCGTGACGTCTCCGTATAACCTGTGAACTCGAGATACACCGAGTCCCGGTGCTTCCTGCCTGCTGGTGGAGCTTTTTGAGCGAAGTACTTGATACCTAGAAAGTGGAACGGGTCGGTCTCTGTTGACGCCTCGATGGTCTTCAGCACAGCGCAGTCGACGACGTCTCCATGGTGCATGAAGCTTAGAAACAGCGCCAGATCCTCCTGAGCGTTGCTCGCTACTGCATCCATTGCATTCTCCACCTTGCCGCGGGCGACGGTGGAGCCAGGTGGCAGCACGTCCGTCTTGTCCAGCGCTAACGTCAACGCCGCGCTCATCGCGCCTGCCTCCCGTTCACGATACACTTGCAGGTCGTCTTTAGCCCCGACAGCCTTCCACCTGGACGTGTCCACCACCTCGTCTTGCCGGTTGAACTCCTGAACGGTGTGGTGCAGCATGCGTGTCATCATGCGCTGGAACGCTCGCTGTTCCAGCCGCGACAGTGAGACCTTAGGCAGCTGGACCCGCGCGATAGGGAATCCCGCGCTCGAGTTCATCACCATCGCTCTGGGTGCGTGCTAGCTGTCGTATCGGTGACTGAGAGGAGAAGCAGGCCACGGAAACCACACGCACCGTTGCAACCACGCACTTGAACTCACAAGTGGGATGGAGAAGTGACGACCGTCGGTCAAAGGAGCGGAGACTTTAGCCTTGGCCCGGGATCGAGCCGACCTTGGACCCTTGCGTCGGCTTCCTGTATCCTAAGCATACCAAAACAGTGTCGACGTCATGTATCCAAGCGTGAGGCGGGTGATCCGAAGCAGACGCGTTGGTCGTCTCCGTTTTGATGCAAATCTCGCTAGAGAACATGTTGAAGTGAGGCTTCCGCGGATCGCTTCAGCAGTTAGATCAGAGCACTGACTGTAAGTCAACGGGATCGCATCCGATATCACGTCGTTGAGCTATACACAAGTACACTAAATGTAAGTCGTTCGGTTTACAGAATGCAAAAGCACAACGTGAACGCAAAGGAGTATTGGTGATACATGACAGTCAGCATTAATTAGCGACAGCTTCAACATCAAGATCAGTCTCAGAGTCGCTCCCCGACCCGGTTGCGCGGCACTTGGTTGTGGCGTCGCTCGTACAGTCCGTACACCACACCCGGCACCAGGAACGCCAAGACAATCAGCGTGGACGTCATGCTGCGGAACGTGTCAAACACGATGTAGCAGAGCACAACAGTCGGCAGCCCGGCCAACGCGGCGAGTACGCGCGTGCCACCAGGGACTCGAACGGGTCGAGGAATGTACGGAAGCAGTTGGCGGAGCCGAATGGCTGCAAGGACAATCAGAAGCTGTACTGCCCCAGCGAAAGCGTTGGCCATGGGCACCAGCGCGTCGAAGTCGACGCCCAGTAACGCCACCGTGAAGAGAGCCGTGACGCCGATAGACACGTACGGAGCATCGAAGCGGCTACTGCGCCATGCGAAGCAGGTCGGCAGAAGCTGTACGTCGCTCATACCAGACAACTGGAACGACTTGCAGAAGATACCGGAGACGAATAACCCGGCGACGGAGCAGCACGACGAAAAAACGAAGAACGCTTTGAGTACAGAGCCCCCGATGGCGTCAGCGAGTGCAGGGTACGAGTCACGGGTGAAATAGGTCCAGTTAGGGTCGTCCACGAGGATGGCGGCTGGAATAGGGACCAGGTAGGTCAACAACGTCAACGCGACGGTGAACGCGATGGCTCGCGGATAGACGCGCGCCGGGTTCGACACTTCCCCACCGAAAACCGAGGCCATGTTGATGCCGTCGAAAGCCCAGAACAACGTGTTCAGCAGCAAGGCCCAGTCGAATTCCACGGCGCCCACTTGCTCGTCGTCACCCAGTTGCTCGTGGACGATATTGGTCTCGTGTCGAACCTCAAAGAGGTCTCCAAAGTCACGCGCTCGAGAGTATCCCCAAACGGTAAACACCAGGACGGGAAGGAGTACGCAACCCAGCAACATCACACAAGTGTGAGATACGACTCGAGTGCCAATCAGACAAGGCAGTGTAAACAAAACTGCAAGTGCCAGTTTGACGGCGTACAAAACGATGCCCGCCGAGATGGAGACGCCGTAATAGTCGTCCATGATCTCCAACAGCAAGGCTGGCAGCAAAGCCATATTGAAAACACCAGCTACGAAGGACCACCAGCCGACCTGAAAGCCCCAGAACGGACCGCAAGCGTTGAAAACCCACACCGTGAAGCCACCATCTTCTGGGAACGCACAGCACAGCTCTGCTACAATGAAGGCGTACGGCCCCGTCACAAGGAGAGGATACAACAACAAGACCGGAAGACCTATTGCGGGACCGGTAGAGGAGATAATGGGCTCCGAGCCGAGAGGGCCACCACAGCCGAAGAAGTATGTCACCGCTACGATGGAGAACGTGCCCATGACGCGGTGGTGCACCGGGGCCCCAGTCGACTTCCTGTACCCACCATCGGCGTCCAGCACAGCAGTGTCCAGGCAGTCGATATCACTGCAATAAACACATCAGTTTATTAGGTTGATAGTGTACTTGACCGGGCCGTGAAGGGCAAACGTACACGAATCTGGTTGCCATATTCACCCCTTGCGAACGGAGACTTGAGTGCTAGAGGACGATTTTCGTAGTGACTCCAAGACAAGTATCGTCTCCAGGCACTTTAGGGTGCAGATGACCATTTTTCCATGGACATGCTAGAGTTTCGACGCTTCTCCGGCTTTCGACTGATGCAGAGGCAGGAATCATGACCGTGTGTCAATATGAAGTTCTTGACTTATGCGTGCCCCCCCCCCCCCCCCCACACACACACAAATGAACAGCCCAGCACCATGAGAATTCTTGATCCACCGCTCGACTCGGAGACTTGCTAAAATACGGGCGAAGGTTGGAGAGTTCCACCAAGACATTAATATCATTATACTTCGAGAAGTATGTGTCGAGTAGCAGTCAAGGGCATCCACTGTCGCCTGATGCTCAGGTGTCGGCGTATCCGTAAGAATAGTCGCTCGCTCGGGTGGAGTACGTCAAGTGATGAAAATAAAGAAAAACAGAACTAATTCGCTTTGAGACGCCGTTGAGGAAGTGAGAACAGGACAGGAGCGGCGACTTGACGGCGTAGCGAGCATCGTCCGATTCGATGAAGAGGCCATGCGCAGAGTTTGGACGAGTCGAAGGTGTTGTGCTACGCGGATAGCGAAGTCGCAATCCTTTGGAAAACCACAGCCCGTTTCAGCGCAAAGTACGTCATCGTCGCGGTGGAGACTGGTGAGCCGTTTGGCTTCGAGGAATGCGAAAGATAAAGGCCTGTTGGTGCGGACGTACTGCCAACGGGAGGGACAATAAGGCGATCGCAGATCGCCCTATTGTTTCTGATCGCCGACCATGCTCGGGTGAGCGTTAAATTTTGGCGATTCGTCAAGGAAGGATGGTGGGCAATATGCAGTGTGGGTCTCGCTCTCCGATGGCAAAGTCGAAATCAGGTCGTGCACGAAGGAATTCAATGGGACGTCCAGATGCAAGTGGAGCACATGTGAACGAGGTGCATCAAGCAGCTTCAAGCCATCGCAAAAAGCGAACCCACCGTCCGGCCACTCGAACTCAAGGACTATCTGCAATTGTGCCTTGATTGCTTGGTAAATATGAAGGTAGAGAATCTGGGAGTAGTGGGTCATGGAACATTACGCCGGCAGTTTTTTTTCTTACCGTAATTTACCAACGAGAGGTTTAGAGCTTCCTGAACACCACCTGTTGAAAACAACGACGCGACCGCTGAGTAGCATCTGGTGCGAAGGAGGTCTCTTCCACACCTCCGAGCACCGCACAAAGCAATATTAGGATTGCATACAAAGAGGGTTCATTCTAACGAAAAAATCATGCCTCTCTCAGCGCCCGTTTTTTACCGCAGTTCAGAGCAGCGCGACGCGTGGCGTCTCATCATTGGTTGAAAATCTATGTGACACGCCTTCATTTCCGCTTAAATACGAATGGAAATTCTCTTTCATTCCAGAATCCGCCGCCTCGAGGAAAGATGTTCAAGCTCTTCTACGCGATCGTTGGTGAGGCGGGAAGCGTGTTTCCTGTGGACATCGACGCGGGTCAGTCAGTGGGCGACTTAAAGGACGCGATCAAGGCGAAGAAGCCGAACAAGATCACGTGCGATGCGGACGAGCTGCAGCTCTTCCTGGCGAAGAAGGGCGACGCATGGCTGAACGGCGATGATCTGAACACGATGGTACAGAGCGGATTTGACCCTTCGTTATATAAGATGAACCCGTTGTGGAAGCTGAACAAGCCGGAACTCTTTGGTCCAGGCGTTTTGCTTGGAGAGGAGGTGATCCACGTGCTTGTGATGGTTCCGGAACAATGGACCTCTGCTCCAACTGTCTCCCAAGACGGTGTTTTTGATCACTGCATTCATCCGTTCTTCTCGCAATTCCCGACGGTTGACCAAGTTGGTGATTGGCTCGAATTTTCGTCGTTGCTGCCGCTAACGAGACGTCAGAAGCTCTACATTCGCTCTTCGTACACAGTAATCACCGACCAAGCACTGTTGAATCCAGATGGGGACATGGTCAAGTATGCTGTCGTCACGGGCACGCCTGGGGTTGGTAAGTCGGTGTTCGTCTACTATGTCATGTGGAGATTGATCAAGGATAAGAAGCGCGTGCTATTTATCACAAGACAACCACCCATCTACTTCGATGGCAGTACGATTCATGAGTGCAAGCAGTTGCCATATTCAGGCAATCAGCAATTCTGGTCGCCCGATTTGTGGTGTCTTGTGGACTCAGTGGACCCAACAAATGTTGCTGGAATGCCTATTGAGTGCTGCTCCGTTCTTCTCGCAAGCACACCGCGACGAGACTGCATCGGTGAGTTCAAGAAGCTTGTTCCTACTCCAGATGTTTTCTACATGCCTCTGTGGACAAAAGAAGAACTGGCGACAATTGCTCCCATGTATCCACATGCAGCAGCTGTGTGGGAGAATCGATTTGAGTGCTTGGGTGGTGTGCCTCGCCTGGTGTTGCAAGACATTGAAACAGACCCACAAGCTTGGCTGATGTCCGCATGCAACAGTTGTTCTCTCGATGATTGCATTATGTTGGTGTCCATCTACTCTGAGGTCAACTCGAAGACCAAGATCGCTCAGATTTTGATTCACATCCATAGCCAAGAACCTTATCGAGAGTACAAAGTTGTCTATGCATCAGATTTGGCGATGCAGTTGATTGTTCGAACAAAGTGGCGATTGGACCGCGCGAAGTTGCAAAGCCTTCTCGGTTCGTCCGATGGAAACCCGCTTGCACAATCACTGTGCGGATACATCTTTGAGCTTTATTCTATGGATCTGCTGGAGCAGGGTGGAACTTTCGTGTGTCGAAAGCTGTTGTCTGGTACTGAAATGCGAAAACGCGACACGATAAAACGCAAACGAAGCACCCCAGATAATGAAGACGAAGAAACAATCGACATTCCACGGTCATCGCAGCCTCGGCAAATAGCGGAGCGGGTGGAAGTCGGTCAACTTGCAAATCAGCTGTACGTGCCTCGGACATCGAATTATACTGCTATTGATGCGTGGATGCCGTAGTTCGGTGGATTCCAGATGACTGTGGGAAAAACGCATGACATCAAGGGCGGGGCGGCAGATGATTTGGCGAAACTGGGTCCGAATGGCAATCGACTCTTCTTTTTGCTTCCACCACTCTACTACAAAACTTTCACCAAGAAGACACCTCAAACCATCGAGCAGTTTGCAATCCTTGTTCCGCATCCCGAACAGGTGTAATGAATGAATGTTTCAACGCTTCATTGACGTCAGCTTCTCTTTCATGGCCTACAAAGACATTACTTCGTGATCAATTCGTCATCGGAATCACGCACAATTAATTTTGATCCTGATAAATATAAAGTTAGTAATATACAAAGATGGCGTACTCACCTCAGCAATACCTCGCTAACAAAGAGCGGATCAAGGCGGCGCAGAAGCGCTACTATCAGCGCACACGTGAAGCTCGTTTGTCGTATCAAAAGGGGTACGACGATAAGAATAGAGAGCAGATTCGAGCTCGCAAGCGTAAGCCCAGAACCGAACTTAACGAAACAGAAAGCGAACTTAATGGTGAGACCGAACTTAACTAATTAATTTTTTTTTTCTCAGATAAAAAGTCAAGCCCAATATAGCCAATGACTGACGCCGACAAACCACGCTTCAAATTTTGCTCAATGCACTTGGCGATCTGAGTCAGTACCATTCATCTGGGTAGTTCTGGCATTCGACAGAGGATAAGTGGATGCTGCATGGTAAAACCCAAATATATCCATGCCCAGCTTAGCGAACGAATGAAAATTCGAGATGCTACTGCAATACCACAATCAAGCGGCACTTCCTTATTATCGATAAGGATGAGAACCATCACTTCGTTGGCTCTGAATGTGTTAAGCTATTTGGTGGGCACTACAAAGTATGTCTCAGATGCCAACGTCGGTACCGATAGTTATAAGTATTGCAAGGAATGTCGAGACCGTGGTCTAACATCATTTAGTGATGAGAAGCTGGGATTTGGAAAATATAAAAATAGAAAGCCTATTTCACTATTAGGTGTGGATGACGGCTACATCCACTTCCTATTTAAGTGTATTGAGGGTTGCTGGTCTTGGGTACTGTGTACCAGTTGTACCCATTAACCGGTTAACCCGAACCGGTCCAATACGATCCCGCGATGATTACGGTACGTTGTTTACGCCACCGATGATTAGACGAGTAGGATGATTGGACGAGTACAGAGTGTTGGTGATTGGATGCACCAAATGATTGGATGCAGACTAGGTAGTGAAGATAGTGTAAGCTCCGATCAATCAATCACTTTCGAATCTTCATTCTACCCCTCAAGTGTCTTCGCTCCGGTCCCACCGTCTGCGACGTCCCTCCCTCCGCCTCATACAAGCTTCGTGTCCAAGATCCATACCTTCCATCAGGTTATGAGCCCAAGCACCATGTCCTCTGCCCAAGACGCCTCGACCAAGGTCTCCATTGACAAGTTCAACGGGGACAACTACGCGACGTGGAACCGCTACATGCGTGGCGTGTTCCTGACCAAGTCGACGTGGCATGTCGTGAACCGCGAGACGACGCCAAGCTACACGGACTCGCGGGCCAAGGACGACTACGTCAAGTCGAGCAACATCGCTTTCGGACTGATGCTGCTCCACATGGACGCGGACTACCACCATGTGGTCGACGACTGCGAGGAAGCGTGGGTTGCCTGGTCGCGCCTGAAGACGCTGTACGGTGGTTCGCAGAAGGCTGGACGCATCTACCTGAAGCGCCAACTCTTCAGCATGGAGATGTCGGAAGGCGGCAACGTCTTGCATCATTGCAACGAGGTCCTCAACATCAGCGCCAAGCTCAGCAGCATCGGTGCCAAGATGGAGGACGAGGACGTGGCGATCTGCTTGTTGCGCAGCCTCCCCAAGAGCTACGAGAACGTCGTGCTGAACTTGGAGATGAGCAGCGCTGAACTGCGGTCGCAAGACGTCGTGAAGGTGCTCACGAATGAGCACATCAAGAGACAAGGCGAGAAGACGGCAACGGCGACGGTGAAGACGGAGAACGCGGCCAAGGCGTTCAACACCGACCGAGAGTCTCGCCAGTGTACATACTGCGGAAAAGTGGGGCACACGATTGACAAGTGCTGGACCAAGCAGAAGGACGAGAACCGAGGGCCAAGACGCGGCGGCAACGGCCGTGGACGCGGGGCCAACAACATCCAGTGGAGAAACGACAGCGACGGCTACGACTACGACTACGATCGAGTAGCGTTCGCGGTTTCACTGGAATGTGGGGTTTCGACGGGCAAGAATGTGTCCGGGATGTGGGCGGTCGACAGCGGCGCAACGCACCACATCTGCAACGACAAGGCCAAGTTCGCACATTTGATTGAGCGGAACGAAGGCGAACTTTCGGTGGCCGACGGCAACAAGGCGGCCATCATGGGTGTGGGGACCATCGTGGAACAAGTGGTCCTGCCCAACGGCGACGAGCGTGAGATCGAGATCAAGAACGCGCTGTACGTGCCAAGCATGAGCAAGAATCTGCTTTCGGTACCGCAGATCAACAAAAGTGGCAAGTTTCAAGTGGTGTTCGACGGCACCAAGATGCAGATTGCGCACAAGGGCTCCAAGCAAGTGGTGGCGACGGCAAACCTCATGGATGGACTCTACTGGCTTCAGACGCCTCAGCGATCGGCGAATGCGGCGACGAGTGGCAAGATCGTCGACCTGCACGCGCGCATGGGTCACGCTCCGGTTGAGGTGCTTCGCAAGATGGTCGACAACCACGTGATCAAGGACGCGAAGGCACCTTCCAAGTCGAGCGGACCAAGTCTGTGTCGTGGTTGCCAGCAAGGTAAAATGGTCCAAAAACCGTTCCCAAGCAACCATGACAAGCGTCGTTACGACACGTTCGAGCTGCTCCACTTCGACATCTGCGGACCCATGGAGGAAAACTCACTTGGTGGCAGCAAGTACCTACTGCTGATCGTGGACGAAGCCAGCGGATGCATGAAGGGTTTCTGCCTGCGTGCCAAGTCGGAGAGCGAAGACTGCATCAAGACGTACATCATGAAGGTGCAGAAGCAGTTCGGCAAGAAGGTCAAGTTTGTGCGGCACGACGGAGCTCGTGAGTTTGCGACCAACTCGCTCAAGGACTTCTACGAAGACGAAGGCATCGAGCAGCAAACCACGGTTCCGTACGCGCACCAGACGAACGGCACGGCAGAGCGAGCTATCCGAACTATCGTCACGATCGGCCGCAGCATGCTGCATCACGCTAAGCTGGACAAGCGTTTCTGGGCTGAGGCGGCCATGACTGCCATCTACGTGAAGAATCGTCTGCCGTCACCCAAGATCGAGCACAAGACTCCGTTCGAGATCGTTTACAAGTCCAAGCCGAGTGTGAAGCACATGCGTGTGTTCGGCTGTCGGACGTACATTCTGACTCCGAAGGAGAAGCGGCTCAAGTGGGATCCCAAGGCTCGCACCGGACTGTTCCTGGGTTACGAAGAAGTGTCCAAGGCGTATCGACTTTATGACATCGAGGCGGGGCAGGTGGTGATCAGTCGCGATGTCAACTTCGATGAGTCGACCTTTGGACTTTCACCGACGATTTCTGATGAAGATGTCGACGACCTGGACTTCGAATCGCTCGACATCGACAATGATGGTTCCCGCCAGACGGAGTACACGCAGGCAGGGAAGCGCAAGAGCCGCCCGAGTGACGAAGATGAAGCTGCCAGAAGACCGCGAGCTGTGCGTCATCGACCTGGACTGGAAGAAGCAAGTGCGCCGAACTACTCCTCTCCGCACCGAGCAGACGCAGACGAAGAAGAAAAGCATGGAGATGAAGATGACGATTCGACTCCACCAGTTTTTTGGCGTGCAAGTGCTAATGCTGTTGAAGCGACTGTGGACCTGTCGGAATCATCGACATTCCAAGAAGCGGTGAACGGCCCGGACCAAGTGCACTGGCGCAAGGCAATTCGTGCTGAGCTCAAGTCGATGCGACTTCGTGGTGTGTTTCGTGCTGCCAAGTTGCCTAACGGACAACGCGCCATCGGTACCAAGTGGGTGTTCAAGATCAAGCGCAAAGCGGACGGATCGATCGAGAAATACAAGGCGCGCCTCGTGGCAAAGGGATTCAAGCAGAAGTACGGCATCGACTACACCGAGACGTTCTCGCCCGTCGTCAAGTACGTGACGCTGCGCATGATCATCGCGATTGCCAAGTATTTTGGCTGGCCCCTCGACCAACTCGACGTGGTGACAGCTTTCCTGTACGGGATAATGAAGGAGCTGGTGTTCTGCGCGGTCCCCGAAGGTGTTGATCTCGACGGTGACTTCGACTGCCTGGAATTGGTGAAGGCGATCTACGGTCTCAAGCAAGCTTCGCGCGTGTGGAACGAGACCTTCGACGAGTTCGTGTGCTCCATCGGCTTTCAAGTATCGGCGTTCGACCCGTGCCTCTACGTCAAGATCGTTGACGGTCACTGCGTGCTCGTGCTGGTCTACGTGGATGACGTGCTGATTACCGGAAGTTCACCCGAACTGATCGCACGCACGAAGACGGACCTCAAGACTCGCTTCGAGATGACCGACAGCGGCAAGTGCGCATTCGTTCTTGGGATCGAGTTGGTGGACGGCCCAGACGGCAGCGTGACGATGTGTCAGCGCCGCTATGTGGATGACATTCTCAAGCGTTTTGGTATGGACGAGTGCAAGGCCGTGGTGAGTCCCGTCGACATAAGCACTCGACTGATTTCAAGTGACGCAGCGACCAAGGTGAACGCTCCGTTTCGCGAAGCTGTTGGTGCTCTGATGCACTTGATGACTGCCACGCGCCCGGACATCGCGTACGCCGTTGGCTATGTGTCGCGCTTCATGGAGAACCCTCAAGAAGAACACTGGGTTGCGGTCAAGCGTATCTTTCGCTACCTGCAAGGCACCAAGACGCATGGGATCTGCTTCAAGCCGGGTGACAACATCGACTTTCGCGGGTACTCGGACGCAGACTGGGCTGGCGACCTCGCGGACCGCAAGTCGACTTCCGGCTACACGTTCATGCTAATGGGTGCACCAGTGAGCTGGGGCAGCAAGAAGCAGTCAAGTGTTTCGCTGTCTACGAGTGAGGCGGAGTATATTGCGCTCAGTCTGGCGATCCAAGAGGGCAAGTGGATTCATCGCCTACTGTGCGAGATTTTGGCGGCTACCAACGAGACGGGACCCGAACTCAAGATCCGCGAAGACAACCAGTCGTGCATCAAGATGACGAAGAACCCAGTGAACCACGGTCGCGCCAAGCACATCGACATCAAGTACCACCACATCCGCGACGAAGTCAAGCGTGGTGAAGTGAAGCTCGAGTATTGCGAGACTTCTCTGATGCTGGCGGACATCATGACGAAGGCGCTTCCGGGACCTCGCCACATGGACCTGACGACTGCTCTCGGCATCCACGCGTGTTCGCATTGAGGGGGCGTATTGAGGGTTGCTGGTCTTGGGTACTGTGTACCAGTTGTACCCATTAACCGGTTAACCCGAACCGGTCCAATACGATCCCGCGATGATTACGGTACGTTGTTTACGCCACCGATGATTAGACGAGTAGGATGATTGGACGAGTACAGAGTGTTGGTGATTGGATGCACCAAATGATTGGATGCAGACTAGGTAGTGAAGATAGTGTAAGCTCCGATCAATCAATCACTTTCGAATCTTCATTCTACCCCTCAAGTGTCTTCGCTCCGGTCCCACCGTCTGCGACGTCCCTCCCTCCGCCTCATACAAGCTTCGTGTCCAAGATCCATACCTTCCATCAAAGTGCGACAACGTATCTGAAGCCTCTAAACAGGATTTAGCTCGCAATCTACTACCACAAACAATTATTGGTACCGGTATGCACCACGACAAATCCATCCAATGGATTAAGGCTAACGCTGTTGGATATTATAACTGGCTTAAAACCTCCAACAAGCCATATGCCAAATATTTGAATTAATTAATTTCAGTTTTTTTGTAGATGGCTAAGATATAAAGTTGATCCTGATACAAGGTCCAATAATTATAAAGTCAAATCTACGAAGAATAATATAGGCAAGAATATATAGGGAACATGTTTGCATACGAGCTCGAAGGACTAAAGAGATTAAATATCCAAGCTATCAAATGGGGTAGCAGCTACCGTGTTAAGGTGCGTGGTAGAACGGGTAAGATGGTTTATGTTAGCAACGTTTCGTGCCCAATCAACCAAAGATTGGTAGCTAAACAGTACAATGTTTCCATTGAAGACCTTGAGAAGCACTTGTCGCCTGACTACAAGGCTGATCCTAAGTACCGTTTTTACAATGGTACTCACATGGAATCACACCTGTACGAGGGTGTTGAGCCTTCTGATTTCTACAACAAGCTCGAGAACGTCCTTTCGACTCAAACGAGTGCGTTTAAGATAAATATTGCTCTCGGGTACGAACTTGTAAGCAAGACCGATCCTGATGACACTCGCTACTTCTACCCAAATCTCGCTAATACTTATGTATTCAATAAGCCTGTCGCTATCAATAGCAAGGCTGATATTCAAAAGAAGGTGATTTCGGAAATCCGTTCTATGGAGTTGGCTGACAAACTGAACTACCCCAGCTCCGGGTATAAGCTCAAGGCGATCACTGCATTCAAGATTTTCATCTACCATCGCGACCATGCTCTTGGAGATAGCGAAGCTGTTATCCCTAAGATTATTCGCGAAAACAAGCATGTAATTAACTTTCCTAAGACCAACAACAAGTGCGTTTTTCACTGCATTGCCTGGCATACATTCCAGAGCCCTAAGAAGGATCCTCGCAGATTTCAGGCTCAGGTAAAGGAGGCATTCAAGCGCTACTGCTCTTTCAAGGGGATTAAGTATACGTTGAGTCTGTTTAGAAGCTTCAAGCCTATTGACCTACTTCAGCTCGATCAGGTTGAGGACTGCTTCCAACTTGGTATTAACGTATATAAGGTGGATGTAGCTTCTGGAAATGTAGAATGCATTCGTAGATCGGACAAGGGGTATGAAGCTATGGATATTCTATCTCACGAGAATCACGCTCTTTACATCAAGAACATTGATATGCTTCAGTCTAAGTATCAATATCCTAAGTGTGAAATGGTTTTCGTCAGCGCTGAAAGCTTAAGAACCACAAGAAGAATCAGTGCGAGCTTGTGAATATTGAGAGCTTCCCCGCTGAGCCAACTATCTATAAACCTGCTCAGAACATGATACGATCACTGCTTACGAAGTATTCCATCAAGGATGCTGACCAGTACATCGACCACTTCATCGTTTATGACTTTGAGGCCATCCTTAAGCCTACCGCGACTCAACACGGGGAGAATACTATCTTCACGAACGAACACATTCCAGTGTCTGTATCAGTAGCTGATAGCTTAACCGAGGATGTGCGTTGCTTTGTAAATGATGATCCGAAAATGCTTCTTACGGATATGTTCAAATACATTGGTGATGTGTCGGTGAAGATCCAGCAGTACAATGTCAACAAGTATAAGTCGCTTCTACAGAAAATCATCAATGCTCACGGTCTGACAGGTATGGAAATTCCACGAGTCAATCTTGGTAAGACCTACAAGATGTCTGATGTGGAGAGTTGGATTGGAGAAGGAAAGTATGGTAGTTTCTTTGACTTTCACAGCAGCCTTGGCTTTGGTAAGCAAAGGTCTGATTACGGAAAACTGAAACAGCAACTTGATCAGGTACCAGTATTCGGCTTCAATTCTGGTCGATACGATATTAACTTGATTAAGAAGAATTTGTTTGCCGTCATCGGTACTGACAACAGCAAATCTGTCATCAAGAACCCCAGCTACATGTGCATTGCTACATCGGACATGAAAATGCTCGATATTACAAACTATGTACCAGCTGGTACCAGCTATGATAAGTATCTTACGACATATCTCGGTGGATGCAAATGTGATGACAAAATTAGATGTGTCTGTGGTCTTGGCAAGGGTCTTTTCCCGTACAAGTACATCACTGCTTTCAATGTGCTAAGCCAGACTACTATCCCACCTAAGTCAGCTTTTGACAGCAAGCTTCGTGCAACAAGCATCACCGATGATGACTACGAACGAGTGAAATTCGTGTGGGAGTACTACGAGATGAAATCAATCAAAGACCTACTGATATGGTACAACAATCTCGATATAGTCCCCTTTATCAAGGCTATCAAAGCCCAGCGTGAGCTATTCAAGCGATTCGATCTGGATATGTTTGCAGATGGTGTGTCCCTACCTGGACTTTCGGAGAAGGTCATGTATCAGACCTGCTTCAATAATCTACAATATCCGGATAAGAAACCTGCTAACGCATTCCAATTTCCAGCTAAGCGCATGGGTGGCTACAAGATTCAGGATACTAAGGCAAAGCGAAAATTTGGTATGACACTCGAGCACTTGAATACATTGCTGCAAAAGCAAAAGTATCTGTGTGGTCTATGCTACTGTCAGCTGACCACTGATACCGCTTCAACAGATCGTATCAACAATAATCTTGGCCACATCGATGGCAACATCTTCATCAGCTGCGTAAAGTGCAACACTGCTCGTAAGGACATGTCGCTTAAGGGTTTTCGGTATAAGAAGTTGCTTGAGTTCAACTCGGACAGGCTGGTATATTCTATTGATCGGGAGGAGAAGGATATCTATGCTAAGATGAAGACCAACATCGCTGGAGGTCCATCTATTATCTTCAATCGCTACGCTAAGCATAATGAGACGAAGATTCGTGGTGACAAGGTCTGTAAGAAAATTATCGGATACGATGCTAACGCTCTGTACCTGTGGGCTCTTGGCAATGAGATGCCATGCGGTCGATTGACTACAGTTGAGGCGTATGATGGTATCATCGATGACATCAAGGCAGACAAGGTATTCGGCTTTCTTGAATGTGATATTCGTACTCCAGACCACCTAAAAGACTACTTCCGTGAGATGACCCCCATTTTCAAGAATGTACTAATCGATTGTACCGACGAGAGTGACATTGGTAAGCACATGTTCGATTACAACCAGTCCCGCACATCAAACCGTTCTAAACCCGCTCGCAAGTTGATTGGTAGCTACTTTGGTGAAAAGATGCTCATCTACACCCCTTTGCTCAAGTGGTACCTTTCTCACGGTATGGAAATCGCTAAGACTTACTGCTTTATCAAGGCCAGCTCTCACAAGGCTTTTGCTCCTTTTATGGAGGCTGCATCAAACGCTCGACGAGAAGGTGATGTTGATAAGTTTAAGGCGATGATTGCTGAGATGATGAAACTTGTAGGCAACAGTGCTTTTGGCCGATCTGGAATGGACATGAGCAAGCACAAAGAGGTCAAGTATGAGTCGAGCGACAAAGCTATTAAAAGCAAGATCGAACACTTTACATTCCATTGGTTGGAGGAGCTTAATGGTGCGTGTGAAATCACCATGAAGAAACGGCGACTCAATAACAAGAACTCGATACATTTGTCGATTGCTATCTACCAGCTTGCTAAGCTACGTATGCTTCAGTTCTACTACGACTGCATAGATTTCTACTTCGACCGATCTGACTTCCAGTATCAGGAGATGGACACTGATTCGGCTTATATCGCTTTTAGCTGTGAGAAACCGTTTCAAGACTGTATCAAGCCTGAGCTACGTGCCCACTTCAAGGAGTACAAGTACGATTGGTTCCCACGCGACTACAACACTGAGGTAGCTATGTTTGATCGCCATACCCTTGGTCTGTTCAAGGATGAATCATCAGATGATGCTATGGTCTCATTATCGAGTAAGAACTATATTTGCTATCTACCCGACGAATCTTACAAGGTCAAAGTTTCAGCAAAGGGTGTGCAGCAGGGTCGTGGTTGAAACAATGATGTTCTTAATCCTGATGGGTTTGAGACAGTTGTACGGGATCGCATCACGCTACGAGGTACAAACAAGGGTTTCAGATTATCGAAAGAAACCAAATCTATCATCACCTATACTCAAAACAAAAGTACGCTTTCATATTCTACGACAAGCGTCGAGTACTTGAGGATGGTATAACGACTGAAGCACTTGATATTTAAGCAACTACCCACTGGGGATATTTTTTATGTTAATATAGATCATGGACGCGCTATTAAAGAAACTCTACTATGACCCAAAAACCGGTTTTATCGGGGCTCAAGCTCTGTATCAGAAGGCGAAGGAGTTAGATCCTAAGATAACTCTCAAAATCGTAAAGGATTGGTATGCGAGTCAGACCGATATTCAACGATTTCAGGAGCAGAAGAAGCGATTCGATGGCTTCAAAATTGCTTCACATAACCCCAACTCATGGCAAATGGATCTTGCGTTTTGGGAAAAACGACCAATTTTGACTGCTATCAACATCAACTCAAGGTTGGGCTACGCAAAGCTCTTGTCAAACAAGACTGGACCAACTGTTTTATCAGCGCTTAAGGCGTTTGTTCGCCTCCACAAAGTTGATATCCTGACAAGTGATAATGGTAGCGAGTTCATGAACTCACAGGCTCAAGAATTCTTCAAATCCAAGAAAATTGAGCACTACAACAACGAGCCCGGTGATCACGGTACTATGGAAAAAATCGAGCGATTCAACCGAACGTTAAAGCAGAGACTAACTAAAATGTCTCCCAAGAGGATTACGCAAAAGCTTATCGCCGATGTTATCGAAAACTACAATAGCACGTTTCATCGCTCGATTGGTACGACCCCGAATGAGGCAAAATGCAAAGTAATGGATGTGGATCTGAGTCATAATCAGGTGGAAGCCGATAGAATTGAGAAGGAGTTTGAGGTCGGATCAAGCGTATTATACCGTCTCAAGAAGCAGACATTTGATAAAGAAGCTGCTCGATGGAGCAAAGCAGTCTATAAAATCGTTGGAATTGATGACTACCGAGTCCAAATCCGTTCAAGAAATGTTCATACCTTCTACAAGGCACCAAACGATCTTAAAATTGTTAAAACAGAGACTACAGATGCTACTATTAATCGAGGCGATATTCTTGAGGCGGAGAAGATCTTGGATCACAAGAAGATACGGTCTGGGAAGTACAAATATCTGATAAGATGGCTTGGTAGTGAGCCTGACTCCTGGGAGCCACAAGATAATCTGCGGTTAATCAACAAGAACAGGATATCAACTCTTGAGAATGAGTACTGGAAGTAAAAAAAAGAGCCATAATTAGCTTGAAAATAATTTAGATGGAGACATCCTCCGTAAGCTTTGACCCATATATATATTATTTTTACTAAAAATATTTTACAAGATTTTGGAAATATATCAAGTCATGTATATAGACACTCATCTCGTAATATTGTGTCCAAGTTGTGTAGAGAAAGAACGTGAGCTTGGGAAGCTTCGACGTATGTTTTGGATTATCCAAGAATTAAGTCGAATCAAGAATGAGCTGTTGAACCTTGATGCAACCGCGAATTTCCGTAAAACAGTAGTCAATCGAGAGTATAAGCATGAATTGGAAGCAATCTTTGGCGTTCCGTTCCATTGTATCAAAGACCGATATTTGAATCTTCTAAATGAGCGAAACCGAATCTGCCATACATATCTACCTTTCCGTCATGACTCAGTTATGCCGAGCTGCTGGTAGAAACCTAATTAAGCCACTCATTTTTTTATGACTCGCAACATATAGGATCAGTATGTTTCCAAATTTCACATCCCTCGCTCAGAGAGAGCAAAAGCGGCAGGAGCTTCTTGAAAGAGCTCAGCGTCACGTTTGACAAGCTAAAGCTAAACGTGAGATGTACGAAGGCGCGTCATGGGTCACTGATATTCCCAATGGAATTATTATGACACCTAAGAAAACAACTGAATCAACTCAGACAGAGTCGTCTGATGACTTTAAAAAAAGTCTGAGTAATGAAAACTCCGTAAAAAAACCCTGAGGTCTCAACTGAAAATATTGCACCAATTATGGTGGATAGTAGCACAGACGCTCATCCAGAAATGGTGGATAGTTCAGTCCATGTACGACCTGATACGACCGATAGAAATATTCAGGCTCACTCCACAACAAGCGAAATTGGCATCAGTAATACGCCCGTTATGGCGGATGCTGAAACAAATACTGATAAAGCTAAACGAGGAAAAAATCTCGACACTGAGGAACAAGTGGTCTCAATGAAATGGATTAAACATCTATTCAAAAAGAATCCAAATTGGGTGAGTCTAAAACTCCATCCAATCAAGAAGAAGGATCGATCACAAAATCAAAAGTATGTCATCGGAGATCGAGGCTCGCTCGTATTGGTTCGAAATGGCAACAAATCCACGAATTACGGATCCATCGATTGGGTGGCTACGGAGAGTCTCATTCGAGACATTATGTACGACGCAGAGAGCAATTCGATAGATGAGACTCATGCTATGAGAAATGAAGAAGACCTGACACGAACGATGACTCGACTAACTAAAATGAAGCGAGCTGGAGATGAGTTAAAGGATCTCGATCACGCACTCAAAGACAGACGGCTTCCCGATATCCATTTTGGTAAGAAATCGACATCGACTATATCCGACGCTGAAGATAGTAAGATGAAGCTATTTTGGCTTATTACTAAGAACAGAGACATGCTTGAGTCGAATGGCTTATCGAAGAGCATCGTCCCGGTTTTGAATGGAACGAACAAGTCTCACGAGATTTACCCTCAAGGATACGTTTGGTTAGATGCTACTACAGTCAAGATTTTTGGTAAAGAGTCCAACCTACCTCATCCAGCAGCGACTAAGACTGTCAATTGGCAAGCGACGCTGCACACCTTTCTACAAATGGTTAGCGAGAGAGGCTTAGAGCTCGACATTGTTGGTAAAAAGGATAAAGTATTATCTGCGAAACCATACCAGGAGGTTGAAGACGACGATATTGAAGCACGTCATGGTGTAATGACTGGTTTAGATGAGGATCAGGATCAAAAGCATTCAATTCCCGAAAACGATGCGAAGCGAATCATTTATGGGTACTACCAGAAGCTGCTGGAAAATGGGGTTGTAATAGCCGTTCGACTTCAACAGGTAGTAAAAAGTAGGAAAGGTGTAAAGATTCACGATAGCTACTATTTCGCTAATCCTAAGCGGGATCGCGTACTAAATATTAGAAACAAAGACCATAAGGATGTATCGGGGAAAGTGTTGGGTGATCTGATGAAAGTGATTCTGTGGGTTGATACATTCGAATTACTACCCGATGAACTAACGGATATGTATCGAACCGAAGGCGGGTCCAGAGATAAAAATACCATCGAAAACGTAAAAAAATATTGCGGGACGTCATTTCCAGCAACGTCGTTGAAATCAAAGAACCGAGTGATGAAGCATACGAAGACCAGGAATACTTACAGAAACTACACGATGATGCTGAATCCGCGTTCCTTGAGTATAGTGAGACTCAAAAACGATTCGAGTCGGCTCAGAAAGTAGCAAAATCTTCAAGCTCAAAAGCCACTAAATCTGCTCTAAAAGCAGCGAGATCTGCGCTGAAAGCAACCAAAACGGTTTTCAATATGAAACAAAAAGCATATAACCAAACCAAGGACCCTTCATATGGTTTTAACGTTGTCAATGATTTCAGAGAGCTACCAAGAGGGAGTGGACTGAAAGGTCGTGGATTGATGGGTGCTGGAGTGGTTCCACTCGAAGGAGTAGTGAGACGTGGCAGAACCTACAACCTGAACGAGATCCAGGGTTTAGCAACTCCCAGCGCTTACGTATATCGTCAGCTTGGTAGTAAATACATTCGCTTGCCAGATCTTGATGCTAAGACCCTCGTGATTGTTCAGCCTAATCGCCGTAAATGCGGTCCTAAATGTCAAATCAGTGATAGCCTTCAATCCATGATCAGAACACTTGTATATAAGAATCATATCGATCAAGCTTCGTATGACAAGCTTCGTATTGACGACAAAAATCTATTCAAAGAGATTATTGGGATCACTCATCTCCAATACAACTTTCATGACAAGCTTGCGGATCCGCTTGAAACTCTTCGAACTGAGTATGACAAGCTCAAGGGGGAGCTTGAGTTAGGTAATGACAATCCAAGCATCATTAAGCAACTGAAATCTCTCACGGTAGACATGTACAGCAATCGATTGATTGATGATAAAAAATTTAAGGAAATTATAACTCGTCTATTATAAACTATGAAAACCTACACTGCTCTAATTATTTGGTGGGCTATTATAATATTCGGGGTAATATAGACAATATTCTTCTTCAATCCCCGTATTATTTCCAGTTCAGGTGGTAGCTATGGCGATAACGCTGATCTCAACGTCGCTGAGCTTAAAGCAATTATGAAGAATCGGATTATTCATGATCGTCCCCAGAAGTCTCAGGCAGCTGTGTGGGCTGCTGACCTCGATAAGTCTATCGAGAAAGTAGATGCTTCAACACAGACTGAAGGAGGACGCGTATGGGCTTACCAACCGAAGAAAAAAAAGACTGTGAAGACGTTTGCTATCTAAGCAATACCATTCCTCACGAGTCTATTTTAATATCCTCGATAAACGTTAATTTTTTTGTCGCTGATAGAAACCTCAAGAATAGCAGACTCTCCATCAGGGCTTTTGGTTGGGAGGAAAACGCTATCCCCAAGTACAATAATTTTATCTGCCTGAAGCATGGGCGATCCAATAATCTGATTAGGATCTGTATGCGTTAGATTTGACTTGAGTTCTTTACTTGGTCCGCAATCCATGGCTATATAAGCTTAAATAAAATTCTTTTCTCTAAATCCTCAACTCGTTTGACGAGTTTTTTTTAGTACGGAGACATTGATTATCGTAATGGCATTGTAATCAAGACTCATTTGAAGCCCATCAACGTCGCCAGGCTCCTCAACGCGTAGATTCTTATTTTCGGTCCAAGTTATCGCTTCGCCGCAAACGTTCATAACATTCTGAGTGATCAATCCTATTTTTCTTCGATCAGGTTGGTTTTTGTAATTGTAGCTCATCGGTTCTAATAGCTTGTATCTTTCGATATCGAGATCATTTTTTTTTGATATTCTCCTTCAATCGCCTGTCGGATGATGTATATACACTGTTATTGACATATATGTCATCGTTGAATAGCGCGCATATCGTTATACTAACTGGTCCGCCGCCAAGGTTAGCCCAACCATTGTTTGAAACGTTGTATATATACGTATTGGTGGTGATATTTGAAATGGTGTATGTGTAAGTTCCGATCACTTCCAGACCGGGTCTCGGGCTTGTTTTTCCAATACCGAGTCGTCCGTCCGTAGTGAGAGTCATTTTCGTGGTATTATTAGTTCCAAATTTCAATGGCGAATTAGTAATGGATCCGATAAATACAGACCCAGATGCTGCGTTCTCGATTTGGATTTCCATGCTATTCGTGAAATTCGAATTACAGATGCGTATGGCTCTGCTTTGGAAGGTCGTATCCGATGTGATTTGGAGCTTACACACCGGAGCATAATTATTTGATGACGTCAGAGCATTTGCTGTTATCATAACCGCTCGGCGATGAACGACGTCGCCTCCGTTGCATAGGGAGACGTTCGGCATCGGAGCATTACAATCAGCATTAGTTAGCGGCCTTGTATGAACGCATGTCTGATTGTAGCTACTCATGTGAAGATAGCAATCGCCGTATGCGGGAGTCCAAAAGCCCATATTCGAGTACACCAGAGCGTTTTGAGTAGCGGGCGAAATTCGGAGACCCGAATCGAAACCGCCTTCGCTACTGTTGTTTTGGATAGTGAATTCGGGGCAAGACCCAGTATTACTGATCTTAAAACCATCTAAACTCACCCCGATACCGTCGATTTGCTGTCCAATACTACTGCTTTTGATGCGCTTGCCGTTCCTGGTGTGACCCCAGTTGTGTATGATAGAGCAGATGTTAAGTTCGTCCCATTCAAGGTAATGCTACACCAGCTGACTACGCCGAGTCCGCTGATGTTGCCGGATGAATCAAACACGAGAGCTTTGCCAGCCGTTGCACTTCCAGGAACGATGCCCGAAATGTATGTCAAGCGATAATTGTTTTTATCCAAATAGAGAGCTTGAGCATATTCATAGGTGAGATAACCGCTTGCATCCAATTTCAAGTAGAAAGCAGGGTTGTAGATTGGCGATGTAAATATTGGCTGAGGATATGAGAAACCAGAGCTCATGATTGTTTTTGTCTCGAGCTATATAGACCCAGCTATTTTCGATCATGAGTACTATTCCAGATTTCGGGGCTTCTATCCCCAAAAAGTTTAAAAGCGCCTCAATGGGCGACATCCCTGCGCTTGATATTAAATCGTTGTTTAGAATGGTTGTGTTGGGTCCCTCGTTCTCAGGAAAGAACAACCTCTGCATGTTCATTCTCAAGCATTCTCCTCACGTATTTGCTCATCTAACGATTATTGCTCGTAATCCTCACCAGGAACTCTATGAGTATCTTCGCGACAAGTTGGATGGATTCATCACTTTTGCTGATCCCGATACTCCACCAAGTGTTGATCAAGTGCGTCATACTCAAATCAGTTCTAACAAACCCGAGCTCATCATCATAGACGACTACAGCAACGATAAGCTACTTCAGAAGAATCTGTTCTCACATTACTTCACAAGAGGAAGACTTCAAATTAAGTACCATATGTTTAAGCCACAGCTACTTTGCCACCGATAAGATGATTAGGTTGAATTCAGAGTATGTAGCGATCCTAAAGGCTAATTCGAAGCGTGATTTACAGATGGTTGTCAAGGACTTCAATATCAAAGGAGTTGATGAACGATCAATTGTCTATTACCACAACAAAGCTACTGAACGTAAGGGACAAATGCTATTTATTGACTCGGTTAAGGGACAGATCCGCTACAACTTCGACAGACCAATCGTGATGGATAACAAATTCAAATTTTATCGATCAGAATTATGGTTCGAATCATATACTAACCAATATGTCGAGCTTCATCAAACCTGATAGTACAAACTTAGTCCAAGATGGATCGAATTCAACCTGGAGATGCTCATTTCCCGGCTCAGCCTCTGACTTCCCCGACGTAGTCTGCGCTATTCAATCAATTACTATGTACAACAGTGAGTACAATATTGATTCCTTCCAGTTCCAGAACACTACATTCAAAGTCGAAGTTCCTACTGCTGCTACTACTTCTACCATTAGCATCACACTCCAAGACGGTATTTACTCCTATGATGATATCAATCGTTCCATTCAGACGGCACTTGTTAGTGCTGGGGCATATTTGATCAATCCATCTGGGGAAAATGTATTCTACCTGAAAGTAAGCGAAAACAGCGTTTATTACGCGGGTCAGGTTGATTTCTCTCCAACTCCAACAACTTTACCGACGATTGGTGGTACTTGGACAAGACCTTCTACAGGTCTATACTCCTCTGGAGGTACTGGATTACCGATTACTACACGTGTTCCTCGTCTGATTATTGATAATGCTGAATTTGGAAAGGTATTAGACTTGACTGCTGCTACTTACCCAGCCGCTTCTGCTACAGTAGCCAGCGCTCAGCTATCGAACATCATTCCACAGATCCACCCAACAAGTTCGTACATCGTTCGTTGCGATTTGATCAAAAATGAATATGTTGCTTCGGGTGATATCGTCAGTGCATTTGATAGAGGTGATGCTGCAATTGGAAAGGTTATCTCATACAAACCGAGTCAATATGCATGGATGAACTGCCACAATGGTTCTCGCTCGACTATTACCATCAGTATCTACAACCAAAACGATAAGAAGGTGATCTTCAGAGATACTTCAGTGTCAATCATGCTTCTGATTCGACCAAAAAATAAGTGCTTTAGTCGTATCGATATTTTTTCTTAAAATGTGAAGCTTCCACCAGTCTTACCCTTGTTCCGCATAGCACGGAGCTTTGCCATATGATCTTTTGCTTCTTGTGAGCCCTTAGCAAATTTTCTCCTCTTCTTAGCGACACCAACACCATAGCGACGACGGACTTCACCACGGAGGGACTTGATGAGCTTTTCATGTTCGGGTTTGGTTGCCTTGGAAAGAAGGTACTTCTCTCCAGCAACGACTGCATCAGTAATAATTCCTTTATGTTTCGCGTAGGATAGAGCATTTTTGGCCGATTTCTTAACATCGGCTACTGATACGTGCCCACCCGTTTTATCACTATCACTATCATAAACCCCAATACCTGTCATTGTGCGAATGGCGTCCCTGGCCGGAATAGCAGCTTGAGAACTCCCCAACGCTGTCTCCAACGCAGGTACTGCTGCATCTGCTGCTCGAGATAGCAATCCGCTATTTTTCGCGAATTTGAATGCGGATGATAGAGTTGATTTGATTTTACCCCAGATCGATCCGCCTTGTGCTCGCTTATATCCTTTCTTGATTTCATGCTTGGTGATGTCAAGACGAACACCTCGTCCAGTCTTACGAGCCTTTAGAGCCTTTTCATAAGAAGTAGGATGAAGATGGATAACGGAGCTGCTACCCTTGAGTTGATCAGCTGTCAGACTTAGCTTACCAGTGTTAAGAGCTTTGGTCAGCTTGGGAGCTGGTACGTCGCTTGAAATAGGTAGTTCGCGATACATTATTGCTATATAGCTTGAAACATATTTATCCAAGAATAGTCAAATTCAGATCTTTGAATCGATTTAATAAATTCATCTTATTTTTCTGTTTGCAATACAACCAAAGCATACACCATATTCCACAGTAATCACCGTATGCCCCCTGATATTGTTTAGGGTTGTATTTACCGATTCCACACTTTGTCGGAGCTGCTTCTCCCATACTATCAAAAATATTCCCCAACATGTACAGCGGTCCAGTGTCCTACATCCAAATTAGGCTGACGCAACAATATCAAAAACGTACCTTTCTTTGGGAGTGGCTTAGTTATTTCACTGGATTCGAAAATATCATCGAGATGCACTTTTAATCGATCTGCAAGCTCAATTAGATCATGATCGCTGGTAATCCCCTTGATGAGGCTTGTCATAATAATTATTTCCTTCAAACTATATTAGACTCCATATAGAATCAACGATGAGTGAAACACAACTATCCGATCAATACCTCTACCAGAGCTCGCTCAAGAGTGATCTCGAGATTAAGGTAGCGTCCAGCAAGCGTACGTCTTTTGTTATTGACCTGAACCAGGGTTCGTACCAGAATGGTGCAATTACGATCGATGCTACTGCTCAGCTTAACGGTTCCGAGGGTTTTGCTTCGCTCCGTGATGCTTACATCATGCTTCCATACAAGGTCTCGATGAAGAATGGTGCTACGGTTCAAACCCTACCCGCAAATCGCCTCTGTACTACCCTAAAGTGTGGAAATTGGAATGTTATTGACTCGATGTCTCTTGAACTCAATGGTAAGACCATTGTATCTATGGCTGACTACAAGCTGTTCTGGAACAATGTCCGTGTTCAGACTGGATACAGCCCTCAGTATGTTGAAAAGCATGGAGCTGAGTCTTTCCTATTCCCTGATGCAGCTCAATCAGTACTTTACAACGCTGCTGCTGCTACAGTTGGTGATGCATACTCTAACAACACTGCATTCACGACCTCGCTTGGAGTACAGGCTCAAGGTGGAGCTACTATCCCTAACGATGGTTTTGTTCGCCGTCTTCTGTCGAACCCTCCTACGTCAGGTGCTGATTTCTCTGCCAGTTGGCCTTCGGTTGGTGGTGTTTCTGCTTCTACTACCATTTCCAATCAAGCCGCACGTGGTGCCTTTGTTTCCGGTGTAGCTACTGCTAATGGAATTATGGGAACGTGGAACTACATGCTCAAGATCAAGCTAACGGACTTGCATCCGATCTTCCGTGAGCTCGACTTGATGGCTAATCCTCAGATCCGTCTCCGTTTCCGTGTGAATCAGGGTACTTCTGTCGTTGCCGTTGATGCTTCTAAGAATATGACGCTAACTTCTACTACCCTTGCGAGTGGTAATACTTGCCCAGTGATGATCGCAAGTGCTGCTACTAATAACCCTATGGCGAGTGTTCTTAATGCGTCTGCCGGTTTTAGCGTTTCTTGGGGTGCGGTTGTTAATGCCTTTGAGCCTACTATTGATGGAACTTACATGCCTTTCACCACTGCTCGCCTCTATGTACCTTTCGTACATCTCGAGAACCCTCAGGCTATCATTTCCAAGCCTGTAAAGAAGGTTCGCTACAATGATGGCTATGCTCAGTGGTTTTACCAGCGCGCTGGTATTGGTAAGCAATCGACACAGTTCAACGCTGCTTTCGACCTACAACTGTCGGCGAGTGTTAAGAACGCCAAGGATGTAGTAGTACTTCCTTTCGCTGAACAGAAAAGCAGCTTCGCAACCGCCGCTGTTCAGGAATTCCAGAGCCCTTTCAATTCGGCTCCTTGGACCCTTCAGCCTGGTTCGTCGATTCGCAACTTCAATGTTCGCATCGGTTCGTCGCAGGTGTTCGATATCAGTCATGACTATGACTTCCACCACTTCACTAATGAGATTGCTATGATCGGAGCCATTAACGGTGATTTGACCCCTGAACTTGTTAATGGACTACTTGACTACCAGACGTGATCGCTATCTAACCGCATGCTTATCGCCGACGTCAGTCGCCTGACGGAAAAGGATATTCCACAGTCGATTCAGATCCAGGGTACCAATGCCGGTTGCCAGGGAGTCAATCTGTTAATTCTCGTCATCTCAGAGCAGGAGCTGACTTTTGATCGCTTGACTGGGGAAGTACTCGATTTTACCACAGCTTAAAACTGAATTCATAACTAAAATATTTTTTTTAGTATAAAATGGATTACCCATACAAGAATCCTACCAAATCAGATGCTATCTATAATTATCAGAAATTAGTCGAGTTTGACGCTTCATCTATAGGGCATTCTCATGTCGGGATTTTGGCATGCGATTACATATTTGAAAACGAACGAAGCAAGGCTAGCAAATGGGTCGTAAATCCAAAATTGATGCTTGGAAGAATCCTGATGACCGACGAAAAATGCTCAACTATGCTATGAAATGGAATGCCAAAGCAGAATCAGAGCTAACAAAAGCAGAAATCCGAGCAGGACTTGCCTTTAACTACAGTTCAGTTGCCAATTTTCGACCAGCAGTCGCTAAGTATATCTATCGTCGCTTTAAGGCTAAGTGTGTGTTAGATTCATCCGCTGGATGGGGTAATAGAATGCTTGCAGCAATGTCAATGGATATTGACTATATTGGAGTTGATGCGAATAAGAAACTTCACGCTGGATACAAAAAAAAATATCAGACCTTTAAATCTAACTCAAATATTGAGATCATCACCGCTGAGAGTCAGACCGTTGATTATACTAAATATACGTATGACTTGATCTTCACTTCACCCCCATACTTTGATATTGAACTCTATGGCGGAATGGGTTATGTAGATAAGAAGACATTCCTCGAAGATTACTTCATCCCAACATTTAGCAAAGCCTTCCATTCACTTAAGTCAGGGGGACACTTAGCTATCAACTGTCCATCTGAGATGATTAAGCACCTGAACTTTCTCGGGAAATTAAAAAAAATAAAGATGCCATTCGCCAATCGCAATGGAGGTGGTCATGCTACCCATGAGTTCATATATTTGTTAAAGAAGTGATTTAATTAAGTTCCTTGAGTAGTTTAGGACACTTCTCAATCACGAATTCACTCTTACGAAGCCAGTCGATGTAATTTGGATCCATACGACTGATCTGTTTGAGCGTCTTTCCCTTGTGTTTACCCCCAAGTCATCATATACGCGTTATCGTTATTGAGAAACTTTGAGTGTAGGAATATCTTGATGTCTTCAGTAATATTGAGACTGGGTTGGTTGTGCATCCATCGACAATAGCCAGGGTCAGAAGCATATACCTCCTCAATGGGCTTGTTCTTGTATTTTCCAAAAGTGAGTTCGAACGACATGTTATCAGTTGAGTGTATATATATACATAGCCTACTTAATTTTTTGAGAAAATAAATAAATTGAAGGATGTAAAAACTGTCGGTGTAATGGCAAGCGATGAGTCGTTTACTGTATTTTAATAATATTAAAATAGTAAATACCGATAACAAATCTGAGGATAAACAATATGTACAATGCATAACGCAAATCTGGGATGCATGTTGTTATAATTACCAACAGCATTATTAATACACTAGCCGGGCGCCGCCGCTTCGCGGCGGGGGCACATGCATGTTGTTCATTCGTTTTGGTGTAAATGCATCTTGTGGGTAATGCCTCCGTTCCGCTCGCCGCAGGCTCGCTGCACTACTCGCACGTTAGGTCATACTTTTGAGCAGAGGCGGGCCCTTCGGTCCCGCAAGGTTGTACCAGGTGCCTTCGCTGCGCTCAGCAGCCAATCAAATGTCCGGATTCGTGTCACCGCTTTGGCGTTACGGACGGACACAGTTATACTACCGTTTGTATGGAAAAAGGTTATGATACTCCAGTAGTTCTTTAAGACTAGCCGAGCGCCGCCCGCTTTGCGGGCGGTGGTGACATGTTTAGTCCCAGTTCTTCGCTCCGGCGGGCTTGAGTGTCCTATTTTGAAACTAAATCTTATATCTTAGTGGTAATTTGTAACTCGACATGCCTAACTTTTAAACGGCTTTGTCAAATTAGATCAGGGACTGATCTTGGTTGATTAACGTGATCTTCCGACCCATTAAATAGTATGCCTGCGACTATGGGATGTCCTTGGTACGTGTAATCAGTCTGGACTCCTATTGAATAGGCTACATTTTAATCTGGGTTCTCAAATTGTCTGATCCATACCAATAGTCGATGAGCGGCAAGAAGCCAGCTAGATCGAAAAAAAACTGAAACGATATCTGAATATGATAATACTTCTCTCACACTGATCATCTTGGAGCCAACAGAGATGATTCTCTTCCATAATGCATCCATAACAATGTGCAACGTTGATTTGATTAATCTAGTTCTTGATGGTCTAGAGTAAAGGTTACACTTTTTGTTACTGTAGCTAAAGCTAAAACAATTTAGAGTAATCGATTTACAATGTCATTGATCATTCAGTGTGCTCCAGTATAACTACATGTACTCTCTATCTATGCGATACAAAAATGTTCTAGTATCCTCTTAACACAACGTTCTTATCCTTGATCCCAGACAACGCGACCACACGTTTTTTTTTTTTACAATATCACCGTTAAGCGAAGAAACCTGGGATATATAGCCTCATATGTATTTCTAACCAATATTAGCTCCTTATTATCTTTTTGGCGGCGCTTGGAAGTGAACTCAACGGGTTCTGTTCAAACTGCCTTTGCTCAAATTGCAAAACAAACCTAACGGGTGCTGTCAATAACTAAACTCTCACATACATGTACCTGTAGCAGTATTGTTCTTTTGGTGCATTGTACTGTGGCGGCGATATAGAAAATTAATGCATGGTAGCAACTATCGGTCTATCAAATTACTTATTACAGATCGCCTTCGCTTCGCTATAGTAGCTACTGCGCTGTAACTTACTTGACGTGACATCTTAATTGTCAGCCCAAAGTGTGGAATTCTCTCTTACGGCGTGAACTAACTACTTCAAAGTAGTTTTCTCTTTATTGGTACGCAACGTTCTTATCTACTACGAAATAACCTGCCAAGCTACCAAAATATTTTATTAATAATGGCAATCTGACCGTCAAGCGTTGTATCTCAAAGAAACACTCCGTTTAAAAACAACAGTCAGTCGCATTATATTATGTCTACATGTGTCGATATCAGCACCCGTTGCTTCGCTTCGTACCGATCTACCATATTATTAATAATGTGCATGACAAAACGTATAGCTGCTCTGTTTTACTTGGAAGCAAAGCTATTAACCCATTAAAACCGCGAACCGTCAACTTTCGGTGACTTCTTGAGATCAACCTTCGGTAACTTGTTCGGGTCAATCTTCTTCCACTTCCCCAGTTTACTTAACTTTGCAAAAAAGTTGGCAATTGCCCCCCTCTCTTCGTCCTCGTTGCTTTCTCCGGCCCTCAGCAATCGCTTCGTTCTAAGATCACTCAGGCCTTCCGTGAGGGCACGATCAAGGTGGGCGTTGGGGTTCGCCATCCTCGGCTCAGTACCCACCGAAGACGCGTTCACACCTGCGACCAGAGCGAAGACGGCAAGCACCGCTACATACACGTATTGGAGGCGCATGATTGGTCTTGGTGCGCACCGAAATCGATTAAAAAATCCGAAGGTGATTGCGAAGGCTGACTCAAACGTGGTAACAAGAGCCGAGTCGAAGGTGTTGGCAAGGGTTGACTCGAAGGTGACGACGAACGCGGTGCCAACGGTACCGAAGGCCGTTTGGGAGATGCCCAAGGATGGAACGAACCTCATCAAGAAGCTCAACGGTTTCGTGAAAGAGAAGAAATCACTGGACGACGTGTTCTCGTCACAGGTAGATGGTAAGCAGAAACTGTTCGACGTCGATGGGCTGCCCATGTATGTCAGATTCAGCGAAAAGACTACCGAGC
The DNA here is from genome assembly GCA_016864655.1 of Phytophthora cactorum. Lineage (NCBI taxonomy): Eukaryota > Oomycota > Peronosporomycetes > Peronosporales > Peronosporaceae > Phytophthora > Phytophthora cactorum. The sequence goes on from NHQK01000092.1 coordinate 117,667, forward strand.
TGAGGGGAGGCAAGGACATTTATGGAGTCGAGAAACTCGTGGCGAAGTTTGGCGTAGAAGACCTGATGAAGATTATCAACGCTGGGCTGAAAAGCGATAACGAGCTCGCTGTAGCCACCGCCGACCGAGTACGAGCTGGTCTAGTCAGCAAGTCGTGGAGAGAAAAGATGCAGCCACGCGACGTCGCTCAGTTGCTAAAGGGAGGGAAGGTGGTAATGGACAGGATCCATCAGGGGGTGTACAAGAAGTATCTTGACGCGTTCAACAAGGCAAACATAGCGAAACCTACTGCTTAATCGCGCTGAATGGGTTTGGCTCACTCACTGCAGAAACTAGTCCAGTACCGTAGTTATTTTGCAAAAAGATACAATACAAGAGCGTTGCGAAAACTGACGTATTAATACCTTTAATTTGCACAGATCTTCACTAGCAGAAAGCCCGTGTGGTGGGCTGTGACGATATTAGGCTTTCATGTTATGTCTACCCACCAAGATATCTACGTCACCCTCGTACGAGTAAGGAGTTGCCAAGGTTTTGATTTGGCAGTTGGGCTCGAGTCGCGGTATTTTGGTTGGGCGAATCATCTAACTAAGCGCATGAAGACTACCTCTTCACGTTGAATGTCCTCGGTCGAGAGTTGCCTAGAAGCCAGGAAGCAGCCGAGACAGAAAGGGTATGCGTGGGCTGTCATCCCCGACTTGGTGTGGCTTGATCGCACTACGAGGTTCTTGCTGACGCTGCAGTTCTTACACACGCACTACGTCACACACGCGCATCAAAGTCAGCACTATAGTACCGTTGTATCTCTCAAAAAGACAATCAGCGATAGAGTGTCTTACCTGGTGGCAGATTGTGCACTGCACACTTTGCGTCGAAAAGAGTTTACCGATCGACTTGTGGCAGTAAGAACACACACTCGGATCTTCCCTCTCTGTCGTCCGACTTGTCTGTGTCGTGGAAATTGACGACGATGAAGATGACGAGGACTTGGACGTCGCGAAAACGTCCACGGCTTGTCGCTTCTCGGCCGCCGTCTTGTGCAAATACCATCGCAGTTTCTTGCCCTGAGCACACGCCATCGGAGCGCCCATGACCAAGATGCTGTTCGCGATTTCTTGCAGTACGAAAAACGAAAACACGGTGCCGCCCGAGTCGATCACTGCATGTGCGAAAGACTCGACGATCTGGTCACTCTGCTGCCGGAAAATGACGCAGAAGGACATACTGGCACGGACAATACCGAGATGATTCAATTCCGGCAGGTTAGGGAGCGATACAGACTGGGCGATGCTGTATCCGATGCGTTCACCACGCGACGTAGTAGCGAAACCAGTACTCATGAGTACGACGTAGTCTCGCTGCTTGACGATCGCTCCTAGGCCCGTAGCCGAGTAGAGGATCCAGGCCACACCTAGGAAGTCGAACGGGTTCTGCTCGGTAGGGCTCTCGAGCGTGCCAAGCATCACCAGGTCGTTCATGCCATCCTTGTCGTAGGTGCTGCGTCTCCGGAGAGACGTCGTGTCGTGCACGAAGATACCGTACATGATGTCGTCCAGAGTGCCTTGAACCGTGCCCGTGCACACCACCACTGGGATCTTAGTGGCCACTGAGAGTGACGACGCAGGGCCGATCAACAGTGCGTCGTCCACCTCGAGCGGATCCGGTGACGATACAGAGGACACCGCTGTGACTGAAGTCGAAGATGTTGATATACTCGAGTTGAAGCTCGTGTCCCCGCTACCCGATCGCTGGTGATAGACTTTCAAGGCACCTTTAGTCCGGATGTGCTTCCACCGGCGCACGTCGAGCGTCTGCATCCGCTCGTACAGGAACGCTACATATAGAGCGCGCGTCTCGCGAAAGCTTTCGTCGGCGATGCCGCGGTACTCACGCGCGTCTTCGTCGGTGAACGCCACCGGCGGCAGCCTCGTACGCGACGCCGCGCCCGTCATTGCTCGCTACTGGAGATTCTTTCGGCCAACTTGAGAATAAAACACTCTTCACCTCCGTTGACACTTCGATGGAAGTCAAGGTCCTACACTTGCAGAGGCCGGACCGCACTTCAACTTCGTCCTGTTGTGGCCTGTACTTCGAGGCTGTCTGCTTGAAGGTTGCTTCGAGAGCAAGATGGACATGTTTGGGACGCATAGAGACTTGAACGTGTTCACTTCGAGTTGAACGTGTTTAATTGCTGCAGTTTTCAAGCTTCAAGCTGCGTTAGACGACTACCTAAGACCTGACCAGCTCGCTCACGGGAACAGATACGTGGCCACGACGCCACTGATCGCTGTCGTCGCTAGCACCGACGCCACATTTACCTGCTCGTTGCTGAGTAGATCGACGCCGCACACGTGCTCGACGTCGGCTTGCGGCGCATTCTCATCGCAGATTTTGCGCGACGAGCGGTCGAAGTACGTGGCCTGCACCGTCGCGCCAAGCACCGAGTCGAGTACAGAGCCGAAGAGCCCGGTCACGGCGCCCAGCGTGATGACCTGAGGCTGTGCCGTCCCGGAAGGAAGACTCCCAGCGTAATACAGCGCGCCGATGAAGGCCCCGCCCAAGGCCGACATGGCCAGACCCAGCACGGACACGCCGCCGTTGGTGCCGGGCGGTACCCGTCGCAGCGTCGTGATGAGCCTCGGCTCGCTCTTGCTAAGCACGCCCAGCTCGGACGCCCACGTGTCGGCCGCGCAGCACGCGTAGTGGCCAATGAAGCTGGCCAGTAGGTAACTGCGCTCTGGAGCGCGCTTGAAGTCGAGGGCTACGTCGTCGTCTCCGAACCGGGCGACGGCGAAGACGGCGATGAAGGTGGCCAGGAGGCTACAGGCCAGCACCTGACGCGCGGATCGCTGGCCGCCGGGCTTATAGTTGGCGTCCAACTGCTGCTTAACGCTGGCCCGCACCTTGGTGAGCTTGCTGCCGGAGAAGTAGAAGCCCAGCAGCAATAGACCTGGAATAGTTGGTTAGGATGCAGTTGATGCAGTTGATTGAAGATACTACAGGCACAATTAACGTACCGAATCGGTAGCCCGACGCGAGCGTGAAGAAGCCCACGAAGCAGGCCGCCGCCGCACCCGACACGTCCAGCGACTGCTTCTTGAGGCCACGGCGGCCCAGGCCCCCGGCAAGCAGCGCCGCCACCAGCACGCGAGACAGCGGAACCAACATTTTCAGTTGCGATTTGCTACGCTACGTTAGACTCCGATGCAAAAGTGGGTACAAAATCATACATGTAGTCGCTTCAACCTAATTTAGATTCATTTGTAAGCATGGTCTTGCCTGTTCTAATGAGCTCGGGAACTGTAGTGCACTTCAAACTCGCGCCTTCAAATGGTCAAAGTCCTGCAAGAGCTACACTGCTCAGGATACATATTTTGTATTCAGCGATCGATCTGCATGGACGCTTCTGCTTCGAAACGCGCATGATCGATGGCAGCTAATATACTACGTTATCTCACCTCTCGGTGGCGTCAGTTACCGCGCTTTAGGCGGCACTGTATCCGGACGAGCTTGCTGCCGGGTCTTCAACGTATAACATCACGCGAGGGGTAGCTGAGGATGATCGATGCACGCCAGCTTGGACGTATGCCGCACTGCTGTAGGCCTTCTGACGCGGCTGATAATAAGGAGAGGCCGCATAATGCGAGAACTGCTGCGAGCCGTACAAGGCCTGCGACGAGCGGAAGTTGTACGGACGCCCAGTCTGAGTCGACCGCCGACGCATCGACGACGGGCGAGAACGGCTGCTTGGCCGGTCCATCGTGCTGCCAGGAGTGACGAGGCCAAAGCTCGTCTGTTCTAGAATCTCCTCCACCACGATCTGCGAGGCGTTGCGCTGGTTGGCGCGCAACACGCACGGCAAACAGAACTTGAGCGCCTTCTGGCAAATGTCGTTCATGGTGTTCCCGCCGCTGCCGCTGCTGCTGCGGCTACGACTTCGCTCCGTGGAAGCCCGAGACGCCTCGGGCCGTGCAAAGTCGTGTACGCCCATACTTCCTCCCAGATTCACGCCATTGTTCAGAGGTAAATTGCTGTCCTCACTTCGCAGAAAACGCAGCTTCTTGACGACACTGCAGCGTGAACACACCATCTTGGCGCAAATAGCGCAGGGAGCCCCACTTCTGTTGAGTAGATGGCCCACTCGACGATCGCACAGCGAGCAGTTCGTTGACCAAGCTCCATCGCCCAAGATGGTATCAGTCTCTTCGTCGCATAGCTCCTCGATGCCGATCATTCCTCCATCGCCATAGGCGGTTTTGTGCAGCTGACTCGCTCTGCGCCGGCGGCCGGCCTGTTGCGCCGCGAAGGCGATCTTCTTGAGGTGCGCACAGTCGACTACAGAGAAGGTCATGTGTAATAAAAGCTCAGCACCAGCGTTGACGGCCATGAACTGCATCATGCCGCCCTGAGGGTCGTAATATCCCTTTGTGAACACGTTCAGCGTGCCTGTAAGACCAGCAGAGCCCTCTGATGCCAGCTGCTGGTGGAATAACTGTACGATCGAAGTACGAGCACGAATTACCGACGAAGAAATGCTCGTGGTGGCCAACAGGGCCAGTGCCTTGATGCTCACTGAGTGCATGACACGGTAGCCCACTCGGTCTCCGTTGGCCATTTTGGTAATACCCGTGGCCTCCAGGTACAGCAGATCTCGTCGCTTGGCCATGGCGTCGTGGCGCACGGCCCACTTGAGGCCAAGAAACCGGAAAGGTTCCTCGATGCTCGGGCCCTCGATCGTGGCCAGCACCTCTGCGTCCTCCAGTGCGTCTTCAGCATAGGCACTGTTCATCTTCATGGCGCGCGTGTTGGCGCTAGCCAGGCCATACATGGCGTCATTGACGTGGCCGGCCACGTAGCCGGTGACCATGAGCAGCGGCAGGCCCGTCTCGCTGGCCGTGCACTGGCCGAGTTGCTGTTGGCCCGTGGCCACGAGCTTGGCCGCTTCCTTTTTCTGTTTGTAGACGCAGAGTTGGTCCTTCTTCTTGACGAGTTTCCACTGCTGCAGATCCACCTGGGGCTGGCCACGACCAAATGCCGAGTGGCCCTCATAGGCCTTGAGTGTGTCGGCAAGTAGGATCTCGGCTAGACGCGCGCATACCTGGGCTTCGTCCTGCGAGAGACTCACGGCGCGCCGCTCCAAGGCCGAGAAGGCCGAGAGCGTCTCCAACTCCACCATGTTGCTGGCCGCCGCTGTGTGCGCCCGCGCTCGTGACCCCAAACGTGGCCGAGGGAACCGGCGATGGCGCTGCTGATTGCTCCCGTCCATCGCGTCTGTGAGCTACCGTGTGGCTATCGCTGCGAATGTCGACTGCAACCGAACGAGCAAAAGACAGAATGAATGCGGGCACATGGTGCAATCTAGCACGCCACTTTTTGTAGTGGTCTCCAAAAAAGGTTAATTGCCTGTGTAAAGAGATAGTTGTACGGAAGTGTTTCAACAGTACATCGAGTAATGGAGGTAATGGACTCAGAAAGTGTAAAAAGAAAGCTCAAAACCTGGTTATAAAATGCTACGGCGGCGAGGGCAAATGGGAAAATCGGGTTCCGAAACTACCTTTTGTTCATTGGCGATTGGGAGCATAGTGGGGGCAAGTCGAAGTGCCAGCAGGTGAAGTCCCAGCAGGCCAAGCGGAACTCGGCGCTCTCCATGATGGCGCCCTCACATGCTCTAGCTCTTTGAGCCGCTCTCTTGCTTGACACCCTGTCAGTGGATCTCATTTTCGTCGGCGATGGGCCATCGACCTTTACTTCACGAAAAACAGCAGGGCTATCCCAATGCTGTTGCGCTCCATACACTTGCTGCGTCCTGGCTCCAGCAATATGTGCACTTTGGTCCGACGCCGCGATTCGTGTCTTTGAGCCGCTACCAGCATCTTGAGGCGCAGGGCAAGTTGCCGTTTGACTTTTTCCACATGGCCATCGACTTCAAGCACTGTAGTGCATGAAATCACGTTTGCAACGCACAAAGTGAAAGGTATTGAAGGGTAATGCCACTTGGAAAACCATCCGGACACTTCGCAGCCCCATGCGATCAACGCGTTTCCGAACTTGGTATCTTTCGCGCTTATGGTTGTCGGAGCTCTCCTGACCCCAAATCTGCTACAGTCTAGATAACGAGATAACGGCTCTGTATTTCGGTGGCAGCGCTTTAAAAATTTCAAGCAAGTAGTTTCAAACAAGTAGATGACTGCACTCCTTTTACGCGGAGGGCGACCATCTACTTCCCTGAAATTATGAACCGAACCCTCTCTTCAAGGCTCATGTATCTAAGGTACGTACCGTCAAAACTCACGTGCTAGCTCCCTACATGCCATCGTATTACGATTCGTGAGGGCATTGATACTGTAATGTTATCGCCAGGCTTGCGTATGTGTGATTTCGTTGTCTGTTCTCACACTAGCAGGCCAGTACTTTTTGGTGTACATGTATTATACAGCATTTGACTCGTTCGAGGCACCATGTGCGCTTGAAAATGGAGTGAGCACGGAGATTACGTCAATCACCCTTACGTTAAAGATAAAGGATTAAACTAGACACACATTTTACCACCAAGTAATCGGACGCGGGGGTGACACCTATACATGTACCTTGACATTTCTCGACGTACAGTATGTATCTGCTCTCAAAAAGATAATGCGAGCGGCACAAGTCTCGTCGAAAACCCAGCGTCGACATGTTCAATGCGTATAAGCCTTAGCGATGAAGCTTTGTCACGAATAGCCCTTGGGTTCTAGCGCTGCGAGCATCGCGAAGAATTTACAGAACAAATAGAGAATCGCTTGTTGAAGTCAATGTAGCCATCGTTGGATTGGTCAATAAAATGCGACCCATCAACATTATCAATCGAAGGGCGAGAAGCGTCTCCTCCGTGGCTGCCTTCTCGTCGTCCTCCGTCCCGCTCAGCCTGTGGCCAACTCGTCATGGCCAAGGCCATCATCTCCTCTGTACGTACACCCCCTGCTCTCTTCCGGTTCTGGTCTACAAGCCACACATTCCTCACGTTTTATTGCTACATTAATAAAAGATTCTCGAGGCCCAGCTGGGTAAGTATGTGGACGGATTACGCAGCGACTCGCTGGTTGTGGGCCTATGGAGCGGTGAGCTGGAGCTGCGTGACTTGGCCCTTAAGCCCCACGCGCTGGCCGAGTTGCAATTGCCCGTGGCCATAACCAGCGGCACAGTGGCCCGCGTTTTAGTGCGCGTACCGTGGAATCAGCTGGGCAGCGCCAGCGTAACTATCGCTTTGGAGGGCGTGTCGGCCTTCGTGGTGCCCAACACGGAGCGGCCCGGCCCGGACGAGCTGCTACAGGTCAAGAAGAACCAACTGGAGAGAAGCGAGCTGCTGCGTCAACACCGCCGCTTCGCTGCGCGCGTGGCTCCTGGCCAGGCACAGGAGAAGCAGCAGGAGAAGAAGAATGCAGAGGACGAAGGCACGTTCGTGTCGAGACTCACGGCCCGCATCGTGGCCAACCTGCAGGTGACTCTACACGACGTGCACTTAAGGTACGAGGACGCAGTGGCCAACCCAGACGCTCCTTTCGCATGCGGCCTGATGCTCGAGAGATTCCGGTTCTTCACGACAGACGAAGAAGGTAACGAGGCCTTTGTGGACCAGGCCACAGTGCATCAGGCCTTCACGTACAAGAAGGCCGAGCTCACGCAGTTTGGAATGTACTGGGACCGCCTGGATGTGAACGATAAAGACGCGAGACTAGAGACTAGAGACAATATCCCGAAGGCCATGAGGGAAATGGTGCAGGCGCTTGGCGAACAGAAGGACGGCCAGGGTGCTAGGAGGTGGATACTACGGCCGTGCTCCTTGGCCGTGCAGCTCACGAAGAACGAGAGTGCCGACTACTCGGCCGTGGCCAAATACACAGTGGAAGCGGAAGTAGGCGCGCTACAAGGAAGCTTGACGCGCGAACAGTACGAAGATGTGTTGTTCCTACAGCGAGCATTCTTGGGCCGACGGGCCGTGGAGGCTCATTTCGCGTTGGCCAGAGGACGGCCACTGCATTCGCCTGGAGCGCGGCCTCGCGAGTGGTGGGACTATGCTACTCGCCTCGTTCTGGAGCAACGCAGAGCAAAACTCCGACGGAAAACAGTCAGCGACAAGAGTCCGGGCGCTGGCCAGAGTCACCGACGCCTCCATCAGCGTAAAATGCGCTGGTCTTCCGTCCATAAGGCGTTGCTCGAGCAGCAATTATACATCGAAGCGTATCGTACGGAGCTGCGAAATGGTACTCCGTTGGATGCTTCAACTCGAGAGGGCAAGTTGAAGCAGAGATACGAAGAAATCTACCCGTTTGACGTCGTTCTACTGCTGCGTGACGTTGCGGAAGACGCAGAGGAACGCGCACAGCAAGAGGCGAAGGCTACAGCAAAAGCACAGTCCAAGACCCAGGCCGGAGGAGGTTCTTGGTACTCGTACTTCTTTGGAGGCGAAACGGATGCCGATTCTGCATCAACTGGAGAAAAAGAGCACGTTCTATCAGCTGAAGGCCGTGAAAACCTGCGTGAAGCGTACGACGATGCAGTGGAGAAGGCCAGTAGTGAAGTGCCCATGGGCTGCAACCTCATGTCGATCCAGATCCAGTTGACCAATGGATCGATGGCTCTCTACCAGTCGAATGGCCACGAGAGTCCGTTTGTCACTGGGATGCTCCACGGCTCGTTAGCAGTGAACGTTCAGCCGGAGAACGAGTGGGACGCGAGCTTTTGTGTGCAGAACTTCGACATTTTCAACGGCCTGGCGCGGGACTCTCGGTTCCACTCGTTCTGCAGTCCGTCGGCCTTGTTAAAGGACGATCCAAGCGCGTCCTGTGTCAGTATCGACGTTAGCCGACGTGCTGTGGTGCAGACTCAAGCACAGAGCAACGACATTGACGCTACGCTGAAAGTTCGTGTGCGCTCGGAGCCTATTCGTGTGCTGGTGGACCCGTCGTTCGTCATGTTCTTGCACACTTTCTTCGTCAGTTTGCTACCCGAGAAGCAGCTCGAAAAGGTCTGGCAGTTCGCGACGTCTTCTGTGGCCGACTGGATGTTTGCGGAGGACTCTGCAGAGTCTGAATCAAACGTCTTAGAGTCCTCAGAGAAAGAGACCGAAGAAGCGGAGCTTATCCGGTCACTGGAAAGAGCAGAGAGCCGTGTGGCGTACGATGTGCTGGTGGATATGGACGCTCCTGTACTGATCCTGCCAGAAAACGTGGCTGAAGTCACGGGTACTGTTGTCGTTGTGGATCTTGGGAAGCTAAGCTTCCGTAACGACGACCAGGTGACGGCGCCATTAGATATGACGCTGGAGACGTCAGGAGATGACGCGCGTCGTTTACACTGGAGACTGGAGGTGACCCAAATCCACGTCTCTCTTGGGCGTCAGGAGCAATTAGTGCACTGGAATGACCAAGAACTTCGCGGCTTTACCAAGATCGTGAAGGAATTATCCATGGACTTCTCGCTGCACACACAGGCCTCGTCGTCACGTCTCAAACTCCTGTCGCGTAGAAAGACTGCGTTGCCTCAAGTGGGCGTCTACGCCGACATTCCTTCTATTGTGGTGTCATTGGCTGAAGAGCAACTCGTAGCGTTGGGACGTATTCACTCCTCCATACTCGTACAAGCTGCTGCCATTGCTCGAGCCAAGGATACGCGTCTGCCGTACTTTGCAGACCAAGAGCAGGACAGTGGGGAGGAGAGCACGACTGAGTCTGGAAGTGACGAGAGTGCCAGTAACGTGGCTGCAGCGAAGGAGAAGTTCCTGTTAGAGATGCAGTTGTCGCTTGGGTGCGTGGAGCTGAACCTGCGCGAGTCAGCAGCCAAGGACGCGTTTGTCGTGCGAGCCTCGCATACGTCGTTCGCACTGGAAGCGTACTCGACTCACCAAGCGTTCCATGCTCGACTGAAGGCTCTTGTGATGGAAGACAAGCTCTACTCTTGTGACTCTCGCTTCTTCAAGCTCATTTCCACGGGCGAAAGCGAAGGCGAGACCCCCCACTTGATCGCTGTCGACGTTGTCAATTATTCTCCGGAATCTGCCAGAAATGAGAGCAGGAAAGCGTCGCTACTGGAAGCGGAGGTGCAGTTCAACGTGCTGCATCTGCAGTGGAATCCGTCGTCTGTGGCTCTGTTCTACCGCATCGTTTCCGCCTACGCGTCGGCCATTCAGTCTCACGATGCCTTCCCAGCTGCAGATCCTACAACGCTGCCTGCTTCTCCTACACAAATTCTACCAGAGAACGCGGATCAAGAGGCGAAAGAGAAGGCGAGAGTCGCTGATCTGTCCACCTTACGGGCCCGAGGCCAGCCTGTTGTGGTGGTTCGAGCGTCGCTGGTTCAGTTCAGTCTGACGCTCAACAAAGACCAACTAGATCGACAGCTGGCACGGCTAGACATGACGAACTCTGCTATCCACTACTCGAGCTACGCCGTGGAAGGCGAGGAAGACGCGTTTGAAGTTACTGGCCACGTGGGGAACTTTGTGGGCACGGACTTGAGTACATCCAAGCATCCTCTGTACTCGACGCTGCTTGGCTTGGACGAGGATGAAGCGCATCGTCGCTGTACCTCTGGGAAGGAATTGAAGGCGCTACTGAGCATTGAGGTTGCGAGTGACTCGATGGTGAGCGACAAGAGCTCTCTACGCCTGGCGTTTCAACCGATCCGAGGCGTTTACTATCACCAGCAGATCTTGGAGCTTGTGGACTTTGTGCTTGAAGGAGTCCTCGGAGCGATGGTAAGCCAGACACTGATGAACGCTACGCAGCTGTTATTAAGGGAAGACGAGGCCAGTGTGGTGCTGGACTTGAGCGTGGAGAGACCCACTTTGATCCTCCCGTTGAGCCTAGAGGATTCCCCTCATGCCAAGGTCACTGCAGACGTTCTGCGGCTAGTTCACTTCCCAGCCAGTGCTGTACACTACGAAGGACCGACAGGAGCAAGAACCAAGCGAGTTGTACACGACGAAGTGCTGCCTCGTGCCATGATCCGATCTGATGCTGGCATTTCGTTGCGCGTGGACTGCAAGGATCTGTTTCTTGACCAAGTCCGTATCTACTGCACCACTACGAATGCTACGAGAGCAAGAGGCGACCAAGGACCGGCGTACGAAGAGCTACTACCCAAGTCTGCTGACCTCAAGATCAGTATCGAGGACCTCGTCTCGTCCACCATCTCCTTAGACGAAGACGCGAAGGGCAGAACCAACAAGTTCCTCCCGCGAATTACAGTCAACTCGGTGCTACCTCCGCTGGCGGCGCATATATCCCGCACGAGTTATCTGGGGATTGTCGCTCTGATTCTCGAGAATTTCGGGGCCGAAGAACTGCAGAATACACCGACCACAGCTGGAGATACCAGTGCTTCTCGAGTGCTAAACAGGAGACGAAGTAGTGCGGATAGTGGAGATCTACCGTCGCTGCGCCCCACTGTGACGTACACGTATCTCCAGTCTGACGCAGAGGAAGCGACTCTCGAGGTGCGATTCGTGATGGAGAATGTCCGGATTCTGCTGTTCCAAGACAGACACGAAGCGCTGACGAGAGAGGACTCTACCGCGGATGCGATCGCGCAGCGAACGTTGGCCAAAAGGGACCAGGCTTCACGTGACAACGCGTTTGCTGAGGTTGTTGCTGCGGATTTCTTACTGGTTTTCCTCGACGAGTACGAGAAGAACCCGCGCTTGGCAGTTCACTTGGGGGCTTTCAGTGCTCGGGATCTTGTGGGCAGATACAAGGCAGCAAGCACTGAAAGCGGCACGTTACTGGTCTCCCCACAGCCATTGGAGATTCGCTACACATGGGACGACACTGCGCTTACGGGCGATTTGGACTTGGAGTTCTCCGAAGTCACAGGTACAGTCATCCCTGAAGCTCTACTGACTCTTGTCGGCTTCTTTGCGCTGCCCTCGAGCTCGGGAACGAAAGACAAGAGTTCTACCGGATCAAAGAGTGAAGCGCTGCTGTCTCCTGCTCGAGTCCCGCCGTCCCCGTCTCTATTGACGCGACGTGAGAGTATTTCGGATATCTTACGCGACGGGAAGGAGCCAGATCTGACGATTACCGTCCGTGCGACGGCCAAGCAAGTAGGACTAGCGCTGCCACGTGATGCGTACGATCCGGAGAGTCCACGCGTGGCGTTTGCAGGCGATTTCACGCTCGAGTTCAAGTGGAAGCCGCACCCTGACCCGAAGAGTAAGAAGACGGACAATGACCTGGATATTCAGAGCAGTATCATCGCAGACGCGAGGAATATGGAGGTCGTACTGGAGAATGCTAGACGTCCTGGGTGCTGCGTGGCGTCACCAGCTTCAGATACGCAGTGGGACGCCATCGATGTCGCCCCGTTGATTCAGTTACTGGAGCCTTGTTCCTTGCACGTTGAAGTGAGCGATCTGTTCCCCCATGCCGGTCAACGCCAGCAGATTGTGGCGCTGAGTTTCACTCCTATCGAAGTGTTTGTATCCTATGAAGACGCGTGTATGGCGATGGACACGATCGAGGCTCTGAATCAAGCGATGGAGCAGCATGAAGGACATCGCCGTTCGTCGCGTGGAGATAATTCCGCTTTCCATTCTCTAACGAGGTCACGCACGTCGTCCAAGAACCTTGTAGACGATACAGAAGAAGAGATCCACCGGTATTTTACCTGCGAACTACCGTCCGTGAGTCTGACGCTGATTAACGACTGCGATGGCTGTGATATGGGCCTGGCGCAGCTCCAGATCGAGCGCTGTCACGTCTTCTTGAACGTCACGTACACTGCACACGAGGAGCTGGAAGACGAAGCTTTCTTCGCGGAGTCGGATGGATCTTCGTCGACGATCTCGGGGGGAGGAAACCTGGTGGTGCTCATGTCGTACTACAATCCAGACACGCGTGACTGGCATCCCATGTGCACAGAGTGGGGCCTTGACGCGTCGGTACAAGGCTCCATCTCAAGCGAGAGTGAGCTGCACGTTATCCTCACGGCTTCTCAAGCACTAGACCTCACTGTGACCCATGGATTGCTGGAGGTTGTGGCGTCTGTGGGAGGCGCGTGGAAGCGTCGAGCAGCTTCAATCACCACGGGATACACAGAAGACAAGGAAGACGAAGAGACTGAGCGACGTAAGATGGCGCCGTGTGTGATTCGGAACGAGACTGGACTGCCGCTGAGTTTCTGGCTTAGTAATGGCTCGTTTACGACGGAAGCTCAAGTCGTAGCCACAGGAAACCTCGCAGACGTCCGCTATCTCCACGCGCCAGGTCGAGGACGCGGTGTGGTGCGACGCTATGCGTCAGGAGATCGACAAGCTGCCAATCTGCGCCTCTGTCTGCAGTTGATGGACGCCAAGAACGAGAGCGACCCCAGTGCGCGATTCCAAGCTGTAGAAGGCCTGATTTTCGAGCAGTTGGGCGCTCGTACGTTCCCTTTGGTGGACACTCACGGACAGCGGACCAACTTCACGCTGAGCTTGTCGGCTCAACTGGTGGAAGGACGGATACTGCTGGTCGTGTCGTCGCCTATCAAGCTGGTGAACAGACTGGCGTCTGGCCGTCCCGTGGCGCTTCTGGTGAACGACCCAACCTGGCACACACCAGTGGAGATTGGAGTCTTACGATCGAACCAGGAATCTGCAGTACCAGTTCTGCTCTCTCTAGCGTCGGAGCTGCGTGTGCGGCCTGTGGGGAATGGAGCGTCGTACTCGTGGAGCGCTCCTATCCCCGTGCAGACGCGATCTGCGGTAGAACTGAAAGTGGAGGCCGCAGTCTCGTCCACTTCAGCGTCGCGGGAGAGTTCAAGCAGCCACGGAGACGGTCGGAACGCCGTCTACTGCGTCTCGATGTCAAGTGACAAGGAGATGCGAGCTGTGGCATTCGCTGAGCCATTGGTCCTGGTCAACAAACTGCCTGTGCCTCTGACGTACCGAGTGCGCTCAGCCTACAGCTCGTACGGTTCGGGAACGAGTGACAGTCCGTCCAAGCCCGAGACTATCGCTGTCGGCGCCAAGACCAGTATCTGGTGGACTGACGTAGCGCAACGGCCTCTGTTCCAGCTGCTCGTAGAGGGCTGTACTGTTCCGTCCAAGTGGCTAGAGCTCGCTCCTCGAGGCACCGCGAATGGCGCGGTCTTGTCGGTACAGCTCTCTCGTGTGGAGGACGGACGTCCCTTTCGCCTTCTCCTTCGAGTTCTTGGGGGCTCTGAGCATACAGCTCGCTCTGTACGCGTCGAAATCTTGGCAGAGGTCTGGGTGATCAACCGGTCCGGGTTAGAGCTGGTTTACGGTACTGCAGCAGACAGCGAGGCCTACATCCCGCCTCGTGCGGCTCGTGCTCAAGTGGGAAATGCCCAGATCAGTGCCTACTCGAGCGATAACAGCGGGAAAGTTCCCGTGATTCGCATTGGCGTACGCGGATGCAACTGGTCGGCGCGCTTCGAAGCGGATCCACGGAGACTGAGCTGGCAGGACGAGTGTATCCCTCTCCGCTCGGCTGGCAGTAGTACTGGGGTCTTGTATGAGTTGGGAGTGTCTGCAGACTACGCGACGCGGCATTTCGGCTCGGTTACGACTCTGGTTAGCGTCATTCCGCGCTATCTGGTCCTTAACCGCTCGGCGCACACGTTGCTCCTGCTTGAAGCCTCGAAAAGCCGACTGCAAGTAGAAGACGCGGGTAACGGGAACGTGGCGCACCATGTGCTGGGATCAGGAGATATGTATGCGCTCTACTGGGTAGGGGGAAGTAGAGCTCCGTTACGTGCATCGGTTCTACTGGACGACGATGGCTCTGGATCGTTCTGTAGCGACGGCTACGACTGGAGTGAAGCCTTTTCAGTCGATCGAGTGGGCACGTCGGACGTGTTGGTTCCGCCACGAGCCAGTGGACGCGGTGTCCAGCTAGAAGTGGAAGTGAAGCGAGGGAGTTTCTCGCAGGCGACTTTCGTGGTGGTGGTGAGTGAAGGCAGCGCTGGATCTCCCACGTCTACGTCGTCTAGACTCTCGACTGCTGGCTCGACAGTCGCAAGGGAGGCAGCTACAGGCTGGCAGACGTTCAGTCTTCACGCTCAAGTAGCAGGAGTGATTGTCACAGTCACAGACAAGAAACAAGCCGAGGATTCGAGTTTATTTGCTGGATCCGAGGGGGAAAGTGAGCCAGTGGCACGCGCGACGTTGACGCGGATCGGGTTGGAGGCGTCTTGGTCACCACAGGCTACCGCTGCGAAGCTGAACCTCATGGGCCTCAAGGTGGAAGATCTGCTGCCACAGAGTAAGAACCGTGTCGTGTTGAGGCCGATTCTCCAGGGAGACGGCGTTGGCTCGAGTATGGACAAGTATTTCCTGGAACTGACGTATCTGGAGCGGCCACACGCCAAGTACACGTGGGTGGAGCGTGTCCACTTGGAAGTGCAGAACGCCAAGGTCTCGACGTCCATGAGCTTCGTGGATCGACTGATCAAACTGCAGAAGGAGACGATCGCTCACTTCCAGCACAAGTCACTGGTCTCTGCCTTCCCGAGTGAAGAAGACGTCGAGATGGAGGACGAAGGAGACTTGCTGGCCTACTTTGTGCCTCAGGATGGAGAAGAAGCGACGGACATGGCCGCTATGACCGGAAGGAAGCTGTACATCGCCTCGGGAGAGATTTCCCCTGTCCGTGTAGTCGTGAGCTTCACACGGGACAAGAGCGACTCGGGCAATGAAGGCTTTTGGCTGTCGAATCTCAAGCTCAAGATCGAGAACGCGTGCGTGACGTTAGAGGGATATCGACTCTCGCACGCGCTGGCGACGCAGGAGTCTCTGGGTGCTGCGATCGTGCGCTTCTACGAGCAATCCGTCAAGTCTCAAGCACTTAATCTGATCGACTCCATCGAGGTGACGTCACTCGTGACGAGTATGGTGGCAGGCGGCGTCACGTCGCTAGTATCGACGCTGAGAGGCAAAGCAGACCCAGCCGCAGCCGCGGGGGCCATAGCTCCTGGTCTACTGACGTCCAGTGTCGATGGGGACAGTTCTCCGTTCCGCTACGAGCACATGTCGAACGGGGAAATCGTGCGGAAACATTCGAAAGCGCTGGGAGAATGCCACAGCAGCGCCGCGTTCTTGCGGCAAGTGCGACATTTAGTGTACGACTGGGACGCCAACCACACGGGACTGGAAGCTCGTGGCTGTGTGGCGCTCGCTCTGATCAACAACTCGCGCCACTCGCTAGTGGTCAACACTCAGCTGAACGATGGCGCGTCCCTGAAAGTTCTCCCGCTCGGACGACGACATCTGGCTAGTGTGTTGGATACGGGAACGGCGTCGGCTGGAGGCTCGACGGCGTGGGGACCGGATCGTGCTCTTGTGGTGTTCGCGTACGGCTACACGCCGACGCTACTGACGTCGGGCGATGTGTACTTTACAGTGCAGTCGAACGCCTGCAACGTGTACGCGACACGGAAGACAGCTCGACTGAAGGCCAACCGAGGATACACAGCCACGTTCACGCTTCAAGAGACGCAGAGCTGGTGGTCTGCGAACGTGGTGATCATCGGGGACGACTTGCAGGCGAGTGACAGCTCAGCGTCTGCTTCAGACTCGGAGTCGCTCTTCGGGGAGGCGCCACCAAGTGGTCAGGACGGCGACGAGTACGAGGTCGAGTTCGCACAAGCATCGCTGGGGCTCATTGCCAAGCAGAGTGGACGAGCAGTGATCGTGCGTGAGTGTGTTCCTTCCAGTGCGGCCGAAGCTTCGGGGCGGGTCGCTGCGGGTGACTGCATCCTGGCAGTGAACGGGGTGAGTGTAGCCAACACGTCGCAGTTCAAGACGCTGGTGAGCAGAACGCCACGGCCGATCGTACTGCGCTTCCGAGCCACTGGACGCCACTCGAACGCAGCCTACGATCTCTTTGGCGAGCGCTAAACAGGACGATGAGAATAATGAGAGAGCCATTTTAGAACGTACTCTCTTCAATTTTAGGAGTTTCGACTAACTATTTTTTTTTCTATCGTTTCTAGAGTGCAAGATGAAGAGCGTCATCCAGCTCCCAGCACGATTCAAGTCACGGAATGACAAGAAGGAAGTCAAGCATGAGGCTCCGACGACTTCAACGCTGCGTGACAAGCTCCAGGCGCTGCGTTCCAAGCGGGTCAGAGGGTTTTTCCGAGCCAAAGCCAGACAGCGAGCGGGGGCTCAGGCGCTCGCATCGGTTGTTGGCAGCAGTAGCAGCGCCGTCTTGTCCTTCCTGCGCTCGTTGCGGCGTCTCGCACTGGGGTTTTTCTCTCGGAAGCGAGAGCAATTGACAGCGTTGCTTGGAGGTCCGTCGAAATGGGGAAGGAGATTGAGAACTTTCTTCAGCAGCAAGAGCGTCAAGAAAATGATGCAGAGAACGCTGGGGAGGGGTGCGGACAAGGAGCAAGCGCGTATCTATCAGTGGATGGGTCGGGCGTTGGCTCGGCTGGGACGTTCGGCTATTGCTGCTGCCCACAAGCGACGAAGAGCTGAAGATGTAGCCATACTAGCTCAAGAAATAGTGGACCGAGTGATGAAGGAGGCAGCGCTGAAGGTTGCAGCCATTCAAGAACGAGAACGACTGGAGCGTCACGCACGAGTGATCCAACGCCTGTGGAGACTCGTGAAGAGCAACGAACAAGCGGCCATTGAAGCTAAATCGCGTTTGTTAGATTTACTCACGAACTTTCCTTCGCGACTTCGAGAGTATCAAGGCACTCAACGACAATGGCTGAGTACTGTACATGAGACTAGTGCCAGCACTGTCACGTATTGTATCCGTCGTGCAGCCCAGAGACTGGCGGCGCGTCTGATTCAACGGGTATGGCGAGGGTTTTGTGCCCGAAAGCGGGTTTGTCGACTTCGTGAGTGGAAACTGAAAAAGTTTATGCGTCAAAGACAACGGGAACGGCTGCGAGAGGCTCGTGGGGCGTTGCTGGAGCCTTCGCAAGTGGAGAAAACCCGTCGCAAAGAGCTGGAAACACGACTGCTAGCACGTCAAGAGATGACGCTATTGTCTTCTCCTCAGATTCGATACCGAAGACGAGGTGAACGAGCCACACTGCTGGAACCTTTGCCACTACAGTCACGACCTCCACATAGTTCTTCTAGCACTGGTACCAAACTGCAGTGCGTCCCTTTCAGTCGCTTTGAGAAGATTATTGCGCGAGGTGCTCGTGTCAATCTGAGTAATGTGTGGGTAGCCATTCCAGTTGGACACCAGGAAGTGAGGGAGGTATTAAGACGAGGAGGATTGGATCCGTTGCTAGTGGGTAAAGGACGGAGAAGGCAGAAAGGAGCTCTACAGACGACATACGACTGGGTACCAGCTCATCTACTGCAGAGCAAAGACGAGAGAGACGCAGCAGCTTCACGACGACAACGAGCAGCAAGTCCAGCTGTATCCAAGACCATCCTCGAGTTTTAAGAGTTAAGCTAGTGAACGACGGTAGTAGAAACGATAACTAGCGTAAATGACTCCGGGTACGAAGAAAGCGGCCATGAGGATAGCAGACATGGCACTGCTGAGCGCGCAGAACGTGACGTAGCCGAACATGAACGTTGGAATGACTGCGATGGCGTATAGTACTGGTATTCCTCCTGGTACTTTGGTCGGCCGAGCGATGTAGGGCAACTCACGTCGCAGTTTAATGATCGCAGCGATGATGACCAACTGAACGGCAGCGGAACAGGCGTTGGTCATGGCTAACATGCTGTCAAAGTCGAGTCCTACCAACGTCACCATGAGCACGAGAGTGAGGAGACTGGCGTTGGTTGGACTCTGGAACTTGGCGCCTCTCTTGGCCAAAATCTTAGGAACGAGGCGGTTGTCGGCCATTCCACTGACGAGGAACGTCATGACGTGCACGGCTGCCATACACATACCGGCAGTTCCACAGCAAGACGCAATCTGGACCAATATGCGTAGGAATTCCCCACCGACGTAGTACGCAAAGAACGGGAACGAGTTGCGGTCGAGCATGAACCACGACTGCGCGTCCGACACGATCCCAGCAGTCATGGGCACCAGGTAAGTGACGAGAACGAGAACACACGTGTAGGCAATGGCCCGTGCGTAGGAACGAGCTGGGTTCTGCACTTCCCCACCGAAGACGGAGGCGTTGTTCATCCCTTTGAACTTGAAGAAGAGCGTATTGAGGAGAGTCGTCCACTGGATGTCCACATCTCCAGCCATGATGACGTCCCTCGTGTCGGCGTTGTACGTGACGTGCTCGTGGCGTATCTGGAAGAGATCGTCGACATCTGACGAGCCAACGATGGCCCAGACCGTGAAGATACTGAAGCAACTGATCACTACGACGACCACTACCAAGCTCAGTCGACCAACGTTGTTTGTCCCTAGAAACGTAGGCACGGCCAATACAATCGCAATTGCTGCCTTGATCAAGTATGTAACCACAGAAGACCCGATCTCCATGTTGTAGTATCGAGTGAGTAGACCCAACAACGTCCCGGGCATCAACGCTCCTCTCAACACTCCAGCCACCCAAGACCAATACCCCACTTGAAAAGCCCAGAAGGGACCGAACGCGTTCAACACCCAAACTGTGAATCCACCGTCTTCTGGAAACGCTGAGCATAGTTCAGCTACGATGTAGGCGAACGGGAACGCGACGAAAAGGGCGTAGAGGATGAAGCCTGACAGACCGACGAGAGGACCTGCTGAGGAGACGACACCTTCGGATCCGATGGGACCAGCGCAGAGGTAGACGTACAAAATGGACACGATACCCACGACCCCAAGTCGGCGGTGGTTTACTTGTCCGTGGTCGTAGAAAGTTGGAGACGGATCGATGATTTCAACCTTGTCGAACGTTCCGAGGCCACTGGTCACGAAGAGCAACGAGGTTGTCAGAACAGCTATTTGGTCTCTCGTTGAAAGAGTGTTTTCTTACACGAAGGGGGCTGCGGGAGGAGCGTAGAGTGTGATGTTGACGTGGGGCTCGACACCCTTTGTACTGTGGTCTTCCAGCATTGGGAGGTCGGAGATCGCTATGGTAGCGATGGGATCTGCTTGGTCAGATTGGATGTGCCGAGTTGAGACGACCAAGACGCAGCGGCAGAGCTGCTTATTTATCAGCGATTCATCGGAACTGGCTTACGGGTGTAGAGGGAACCGTTTACGGACGTCAAGCAACCATAGGGACAACAATGGGAATGGGCGTCTGTAAAACTCAATTTTAAGTTTAGAATGCACTTTTCGTGAAATTGCTAGTTAGATGGCTTCGAACGTTGTACACAAACTCCTTCATCACTTTTCAAGACAATTGAATTGTTCCAAGTCTCGAGAGTCAAGCCGCGGGCTAGAGATGCAACCTGGATGCAAAATGAAGGGCGTGTCATGATCGCGCTGGCAAAGATGAGGGTTACAGACTTCGTGGCCAGCTGGTTGCTTCGCTTGATACTAGGACGGTTCTCATCCGGGAGGTTGGGATTGCAATGGCCTCTTGCCGTCAAACTGTCAGCAGCACCAGTTGTCGCTGCGAACGATGGTGTATCAAGACTGGTAGGGGCCATGTTGAACACTTTACGCCTTAAGTCTGCGCCTCTCTTGTCAAATCACCAAACTATCCGCAGTAAACACGAATGCTCTAATAGTAAAAGCCTTCCGACCGCGCGGCCGGAGGATAAGGATGAAATAAACTCTTGTACTTAGTTGTTACTGGCCTTTGCATGATGGAAGGAGTTTAAGACAACCTTGAAGTGTACACAATGGTAGACTACATTGACAGATTACAGATACGTTGACTCACAACAAACACTAACTCCGCTGTCAAGCTGCTCTACGGCAGCATGGGGCACGGATCGTGAGGGTCCACGCTCAGCTGTTTGGCTTCCAGAAGACACGACTTGCAGCACGCCACAGTGACGGGCAGAGGTCGAGAAAACAGTCGGCGCTTCACGTGGCACTTGTTGCAAACACCTCGGAGACACACACCACAAGTTCGGTGTGTAGCGCCTACGATCGACGCCATGGCTGGCTTCTTGGAGCACACGCAGCAGGGCTCAGCTGAAGGTTGTCGTCGAGAACGGGACTTTCGGTGGCCTTTGGAAAGCAAGCGAGACAAACTCGGTGGCATCGCAGCGATAACGTTCGCGACCTCCGATGAGAGACTAGACGCCGAGTTGGAGTATCCAGAAGGAGTCGAATCACTCGTCAACTCAAACTCCTCCAAGTCTAGCGCGGACAGATCGTCAATCGATGAAGAGGCCGAGTTCTCAGCCTTCTGCAGTGCCAGGAGCGTGAGACGCTTGGCTTCGGCACTGTCCATAGCCCCGAGAACGGACAGCATCAACGAGCAAGAAGAATTGTACACGAGGAACGATGGGATGTCACCGCCCAAGTCGAACATTCCTTTAGCGTACACGTCCACGATGTGCGACCCCGGCACTTGGCGGTAGATGCAGCAAAACATCATGTTGGCTCGGATGACATCGCTATTCTCGGGAGGTACTGGACATCCAGCAAAGTCCACACTTTGGAGCAGATAGTAAGCATACCGCTCACCCTGAGCGTCAGTGCTTATGCCCATGGACTCGAGTGTGCACAGGTCACGGAGCTTCATGATCTTCGCCTCCGAAAGCGCATCAGCCAGATGCCACTTAAGAGTGAGTTGACGGTACGGGTCTGTCGTCGAACCTCCTTCGAGCTTCGCGAGCATCGCGCAGTCCACGTGGCCTTTGCTCAAATAGGGCAGCGTCACCTGCATCTCTTCACGAGTCTTGGCGTGGACTCCGTAGAGAACGTCTTCGAGTTCTCCTGCGATGGACCCAACGCAGAGAACCATGGGTCGTTTGGACTGGGCGGCAGTACGGCTCTGCTCCTGTGTCTTTGGAGCCCTGCGCTTGTAGATGCTGAGCTCGTTCTGGCGCTTGAGCAGCTTCCACTCGCGTTGGCCCAACTCCGGACGCTTCGTGCGATGGTACTCGCTTTCGTGAGCCAGAGTTCGTGAGACGATGCTGTGGGCGAGATGACGGAACGCTTGAGTCTGGCCATCAGGGAGCTGCATCAATGGAGTCTCCATGGGCACTTCAACCGGAGACGTTGTGTACTTTGCTTGGTGAAGCAGCTCTTGCACATCTTCGGGGGCGGTGGCCCGCCGCGTCGCCTCTGGTGCTGGAAATGGGTGATGAGTTGGTACGGACTCCGCCATGACGGTGGGTTTATAGTGAAGCTTGCGTTAGGCAAGTGGAGAATTACCGAGTGAACCGAACTCGGTTGGTGCGAGAGTGAGTGGAGGTCCACCCCAACGAGCTCCGTTTATCCGCGGAGAGGTGATGGAGATCCTTATAGGCGACGACATCTGCTCCCAATGTGGCGCGCTGCGCTCAAACTGAGCTTGCTATCGGCTCCGCAGCACAAGCCGCAACTCGGCTGGCAGGTGACGTGCGCTCAGACTTTGTGCTCAGAACGCCATGTGGCTTGCAAACGACTGGAAACACTGACAGAAACACCAAATGTTTTTTTGAAATGCGGCATTGACTCATGGAGTTGACCGGGATCAGAACGGACATATCAAGTGAAACAGCCATCTGCCTACAAAGTCAGTCACATGAACGATGTCGCCTCGCTTCACTTGAAGTGAATTACTTCGCTGTCGCCAACGTGCAACACAAACATGGTTGACGTAATGGTAACCTCGCGTGGTTCCTGTACCTTCAGCACCTTCAGCACCCATGAGTCAGATCCGGACATGGATAGGGACAACGCTGGCGTGCCTATTTAATACTTGCCCGCGAGATAGTCCTGTAGCAGATGGATAAAACTCATCGCCAGCTATTCATGTAGCAGCCGATCTGTAGAATCACAGATTGAAACGATATGCTTACGGCAACACCAGCGCCAGTTGGCTGGGAGCGCTGTACATAAGTTGCTTTCAAAATTAATACTGAAAGGACGTACTAATTTACGAAGGTACTCAAAGTATTCGTCATATGCTGTGTGTCGACGTTCTCCCTATGGTTGCGACCGCCGCCTGAATGCCCACAATATGCCTGCCTCTGTCTTCATCAAGCAGTTGCTTCGTAAACCAGCTGAATCGTTGTCATCAGAGGAGTCTCTACCAGTGGTAGTAACACGGCATCATCACGAGCAGCCAACTCCAGTACAAAACAATCTGACCAAACAGATACAATTGCGGCCTCGGACTTCCCCATGTTGGAAGAGGGCGACTCAAAGAGCGCCGCACCCCACGTCGATGTCACATTCTACGCTCCTCGCGAGGACACGGCGCCCTCGGGGCCCTTTGTGTGAGTAAAGCCGTTGTTAATCCCACCAGAAACGAATGACTGACACGGCGTTTTCGTTGTAGTGGACACTTCGACAAAGTTGACATGATTGAGCCGTCCCCGAGTTTGTATGACCGAAGACAAGCGCTGGCAGTAAATCACCGCCGTCTTGGCGTCGTTGGAATCGTTTCTATTCTCTACGTCTACCTCTGCGCAGGCCCCATCGGATCAGAGGCTGTTATCTCGGCAGGTGGGCCTCTCATTGGTCTCTTGGGATTCTTGTTCTACGCCCTTTTCGTCGCGTTCCCGTTCGCCTACATCGTAGCTGAACTATGCTCAGCGTTTCCAGAAGACGGTGGATTCACAGTTTGGGTGTTGAACGCGTTCGGTCCCTTCTGGGCTTTTCAAGTGGGGTATTGGTCTTGGGTGGCTGGAGTGTTGAGAGGAGCGTTGATGCCCGGGACGTTGTTGGGTCTACTCACCCGATACTACAACATGGAGATCGGGTCTTCTGTGGTTATATACTTCATCAAGGCAGCAATTGGAATCCTCCTTGCCATCCCCACATTTCTGGGCACAACAACCGTTGGCCGCCTAAGTATGGTGGTGGCTGGAGTGGTGATCCTTTGCTTTACCGTGTTCACGATATGGGCAATTGTAGAGACGTCAGACACGGGTGACCTCTTCCAGATACGTCGGGATCATATCGAATACAACGCAGAAACACGCGACGTGGTCACGGCCGGCGAGGTGGCCATCCAGTGGACGACTCTCCTCAATACGCTCTTCTTCAAATTCAAAGGGATGAACAACGCATCCGTCTTCGGTGGGGAAGTGCAGAACCCAGCTCGTTCCTACGCACGGGCCATTGCCTATACCTGCCTACTCATTCTGTTTACCTACCTGGTCCCAATGACCGCCGGAATCGTGTCGGACGCGCTGCCGTGGTTCTTGCTTGATCGCGACTCGTTCCCGTCCTTCGCCTACTTTGTCGGTGGGAAGTTCTTGCGTACGCTGATCCAGATCGCATCTTGCTGTGGCTCCGCGGGTATGTGCATGGCAGCGTTACACGTCAAAACTTTTCTCGTCAGCGGCATGGCCGAGAACCGCCTCGTTCCCAAGGTGCTGGCCAAGCGCAGTACCAAGTTCCAGAGTCCAAGAAATGCCGCGCTGTTGACACTCGTGCTCATGTTGGCGTTGATCAATCTCGATTTCGACAGCATGCTTACCATGACAAACGCGTACTCGGCCGCTGTTCAGTTGGTTATCATCGCCGCGATCATTAAACTTCGACGCGAGTTGCCCTACATCGCTCGTCCGACCAAGGTGCCTGGAGGAATACCAGTGCTGTACGTCATTGCAGTTGCACCGACGTTCATGTTTGGCTACATCACCTTCTACGCCCTCAGCAACATGGTCTCCGCTATTCTCATGGTCGCCTTCTTCGTACCGGGAGTCGTTTACGCCGGCTACCGCTTCTACTTCCGTCGCTCACTCGCATAGTCAAGGTGTATAAACCAATTGCTAAAAACTTGTTGGACTTGTTGTTCGTGTCAACTTCAGGTGTTGCCTCTTCAACATGGTGTGTCCATACACAATGTTCATGTACGACTGGTGTCCCCTTGCCAACCATTGGCTCGCAGCTTTCGGCTTCCTTCTAGCTCCCACAACTGTGGCACAATAGAAAACGTCAGATAAAGCTATCATGTCTTCGCTGACGCTGTCGCTACCGACGCCCCCTGCGGACGCCAAGGAGTCCAAGGTGTTGCTTGGCCTGGGCGGCTACTTCGCGCAGAAGCGTGTGGAGCCCGTGGGCCGCGCCTTCAACAAGCGCGCCCGTAATATGGCGCGTGGCCGATCGGCCAGTTGCGAGGACTTGGACGAAGCCGCCGTGGCCCGCGACGCTCTGCGCAAGCACGAGGAGTCAGTTCTGCGCAAATACCGCCGCAGTATCCGCGGCAAGAACTTCCTGGACCTGACGATGTACCAGCAGTTGGGCCTGGCCGATGTGGGCTTTGACGTGACGGACGAACAGGTGAAGAAGGCGTACCACCGTGTTCTGATTGAGCACCACCCAGACAAAACGGGCAAGACGGAGAACGACCCCAACTACTTGGCCGTACAGAAGGCCTTTACCACCCTCATGGACCCGCAGAAGAAGCGCGCGTACGACTCACAGTGCGACTTTGACGAGTGGATCCCTACGGGTAACGAGAAGATCAAGGAGAACGACCCGAGCGGAGAGGGCAAGAGCTTCTACGAGCTCTACGGCCCTGTGTTCACGGCCAACGCTCGTTTCAGCGAGAATAAGCCTGTGCCCGAGCTGGGCGGAGACGATAAGGCCATTGACGAGGTCTACGCCTTCTACGACTTCTGGAACAAATTCGACTCGTGGCGTGACTTTACGCACGACTCGGAGCACGACGTGGACTCGGCCGAGCACCGCGACCACAAGCGCTGGATGGCCAAGAAGAACGAGGCCGCGGCCAAGAAGAAAAAGAAAAAAGAGTACGCTCGTCTGGCCAGTCTCGTGGACCGTGCGCTGGCCAACGACCCGCGTATCCGCCGCGTCAAGCAGGAGGAGAAGGACCGCAAGGCCCGTGCCAAACGCGAGAAGGAGGAGGCGGCCCAGCGTCTCATTGACGAGGAGAACCGCAAGCAGGAGGAGGCCGAACGCGCCGTCAAGGAGGCCGAGGAGAAGGAGAAGGGGGCCCGTAAGGACGCCAAGATGGCCAAGGACAAGCAGAAGAAGCTCTTCCGTAAGGTCAAGAAGGCCTTCCGCGAGCTCATGGCGGCCGCCCACGAGCAGGGGCTGGAGGGATCCATCGACGTCATCAAGACGGAGGACCTGTGCGACTCGCTCGAGATGGAGGCGCTGCAGGCCCTCGTGGCCGCCTGCGGTGGCTCTCCCGACAAACTGGATGCCTCTGGCCTGGCCGCCGTCAACGACGCCCTGGCCAAGCTGTAAAGCAGCTGCACGTCGCTGATCCGACTGCGGCCATAGACCAAAAAAAGCAATCTGATCAGAGTAACTACAGCTTCATTAAAACATACAACAGAGGCATTAAGTTGCAAACGCGTTCATTTTGCTTGTCTGCTCGTGTTTTGAACGAGATTGGGGACTATTGGTACTGACGACGGCCTGCACCGTCGTCCCCACGAAGATCGCGGAGAAGCCGCGGATGGTGGCCTCACGAGTGATCTTCTGGCCGGTCTTGCGGTCTTCCTGCTGAGCGAGTTGCAGACGCTTGCGAGGTGTGCAGGGTCTGTTGGCAGAAGATCGATATCGGTAAGAGAAGAGGGCCGTTCATAGTGCGCCAACGCTGGCTGCGTACCTTTCGGGGAGTGCTGCGTCTTGCATGGCTATTTGATTGAGGTTTATCCTGTCTTGCGGGTGGCTGGGCAGTTGGGAAGTGCTGCCAGCAGTGCCTCACATTAGAATGACTTACTCCTCGAGTATGAGTTTTACTGGACAAACGTTATCTATATCTATATCCGCCGCTTGATGATGGATGCTCCTCCTCAGAACCAGAAGCTGTTCGGTCAACAATCGTGGGTTATGCTAATCCAGGGCGTCGAAGACTTTTGGTTCAGGCGTCGTGATCAAAATACGTGGACGTTTTGATGTAGTAGACTTGTCGTCCGTGTGGCCATTCTCCTCGGATCCGTCCTCTGGCTGTCGTATAGCAGGCTTGAGGAGCAGCAAGGAGTGTCTTAAAGGACAGGGGTTCCGATAATAATATTGATATTTATAAATCATGGCAAGGCAGACATGTACGCAAGCGATACATTTATGTTCATGGTGCAATTAAGAAAATAAACAACGGTGTTACTATTGCGATGTGGGTGAAAGCTGATAACCAATAACAGGAGGGCAAAGAGCGAAAAACGGAGCATGGCGCGTGGCAGCAGCGTGCCACAGGAAGAGGAAGTGGGGGACGACGCTACGAAGACGGGAGTCAGTGTGCATTTGGCTGCCTGGTGTTTACCAGGTAGTTTGCGTATCTGGCCGCTGCGGAAGTGTGGCAGGTCTAGTGCATGTGAAGGAGGCGATAGGACAAGTTGATCCAAAACGGCCGAGAGGGCCACGAGCAGTTAGGCAGTGCAGAGAACGCGCTGGTAGGTCCTGTAAGTCTCCAAGAATTCAATTTGCTTTCTCAAGAACAAGTGGCCTTACCGTATGTGATAACCCATTGCTTCAGATAAACTTTTACTGAAGCTATTAAGACGCACTCTGCCTACGAGCGTGTCGCCTCGTCGGCTGTCTGTTCATCCCAGTAAGTACCATTTTCTCTCAGAAAGAGGATTATCTCCAGGGTGATCGGGAGAAGACCGTGCCGTTCTTTGCCAAACGTGGTACGAGCAACGCTGAAAAAGCGCTCGACCACGCTGGAAGTCGCCGGAATCACGTGTAGCAAATCGTACTTCGTTTCCTTCGCAGCAAACCGACGATGCTTCTGGAGCTGCTCGACGAAGAAACCTTCTTCTTCCTCATCATTCTCGATTCGGTAGTCGTACTGGTTGCTGTAAACGGCGACAGTGCAGCTTTCTCTGCCCGGGTTTAGCGACCCGCATTCCGGCCAAGACACGAACGCACCCCGCCTCAAAGTCAGGGCTGTGCACGATCTCGACGCGCGTACCTGATTAAAAAGTAATTAATACGAAATAAACTTAATAATTAGCAATAGGACAATAATATCAACAGCAACAAGCGTACCAATGAAGCGAGCATAGTGGGGCTTGATGAAAATCAATCCATCTAACCACACTCGAGCGTCCAACAGCGACACGTCCACTCCTTGAATCGCTTTTGACACCGACTCAACTTTCTTGAGGTCCTTCAGCAACGCAGGTAGACGACGGTTGCACGCGGGCTACGACACCAAGTTAGCTATGTCGTCGTCGTTAGTGTCGATGAACTCTAGCAGAGTGAAATGTTAGTTGACCATCGCGAAAGTTGATCCCCATCGGGTGTCCTGGCGGATAACTGGTCCGCTTCAATTGAAGTGAATTACTTCGCCATCGCCAACGTGCAACACAAACATGGTTGACGTAATGGTAACCTCGCGTGGTTCCTGTACCTTCAGCACCTTCAGCACCCATGAGTCAGATCCGGACATGGATAGGGACAACGCTGGCGTGCCTATTTAATACTTGCCCGCGAGATGGTTCTGTAGCGTATGGATAAAACTCTACATAAGGTGAGGAAAGTTCAGCAGATCACGGATCATCAGGGGACTCCCTCCGTTAGTCGGTTTCTGGGCACTGTTGGAAGTCAGATCGTGCAATTTCGCAGATTTTGCGGATCCCACTATACCACAATGGTGCGCGTGCCCGGATCTCTTGGTAACTCGGGGTTTCACTGTGGTGTTGGCAATCCCACGTGAACTCTAGCTACTAATGTAGTTAGGTAGTTCCCACGACAATACGTCTACCAGAACGGTAAACGATCGTTCGGGCGGACCTGAAGACCCCAGTTCTGCCCTTGCACCGGGACAGACTGGACCTTGTAAATTTCTTATATAGGCCAACCAGTACAATACCAACACACTACTAGCACGAGCAAAGCTAGCAGGTGTTCTCACACACTTAAATCCTCGTGGTCCCAACAGCGGAAGGGTACCAGGCACGGGTAAGCCTTTTACGAGGGCGCCGAGGGTTAACCTCGGCTGAAAGAATAGATAGGAGGCGACACACACTCCCCAATCGAGCAAATAGGCACAATAAAGCCGTCCCGTAAACACCCGATACTAATCGGCCACACACATACACTTGGCCTTGCCAGATGAACCCTCGCTACGGAGCTTCGAGTCCACCGACAGGCATAACACACTCAAACAAGCTTGACCAGACGCTTACCTTGAAGCCGGACATCGCTCTGTGTGCTTGAGTGGAAATTCTGTTCTGTATTTATGTTTTCCCCTTTGGGACATGTCCTAATATGCAATCTTAATCAGGTATACAAATATCAAGTGAACTGCGATCCGTTATGGACCACTTCGCATGCCAAGTGACTCCTCAGAGCTCAACGAGTCTTCCTGAACCATCGCCGAGCGTTCAAATAGTCGTCGTGCCTTCCCAAACGTTACTCCCAACGGCCGCCGAGTCTTCGTACCGTGGCCGTCAGTTCTTGTCCGCTGAATGCGAATGCGGCCAGTCCCATTATTAATAATAAGGACAGCCTGCCTTGAACGACATCTTGGCCATTATGGAGCTCCGACGAGTCTTCGGTAATGACCGAGTCGAGTCTCTCGCACCTCGAAGTCGCTTTCTGTCACATGACCGAGGGTTTGTAGCTTGAGCAACTTGAAGGTAGTCTTGTCCTTGCTCGCTGATGGTCGCCAGCGTCTACGAGAAATCACTACACCACAACTGACCCTGTCGGAATGGGAGCCATCGAAAGTGGTGACCGTTGTGACACCCAATTCGTCGGTCTCATACGTGGCGTCATACAGCACTGTCGGCAGTGATGGTGATGGTCGAATACGCAACAACCGCGAGGTATGTTCTAACACATATTGAGTCGTCGCTGTTGGCGTCCCTGCCTTCGTTAGCCGCTGCGACTTCTGTTGACACCAGCAATGAGGGTTCTCCAACTTCTGAGGTCTCTCCATGGTCAGTTGGTTCATCTTTATTCCAGTGAAGAGTTCGCCCCGGGTATATTCCCATTGAGAGGTACTTCTGAACACTGTCATGATTCCACCGATCGAATCCTCGCTGCCGGGTCTACCACCTGCATTTGCAGCGTAGGAAACTACTAAAGGTATCAGTGAGTGTTCATCTCCCGTGGTAGTCGTTTTGCGTGCGCTCATGTTCTTCTTTCTTACTCCATAATCCACAGCATAATCGAGTTCACGTAATTCATCAAATCCATATGAAACATGTTGATGCAGTAGATCTATTCGTCTGTTTTCACAGGCTACACTGCCCTGTGGACAGTTCACACGTGATCGTGTCACGCTAGTTCCCGTCGGTGACGTGGACCATATGCTGCCGTCTCTCACACATCTCAACACATAGATAGTCGTATAGTAAACCGCAGCATGACAGTTCGACGCTGGTTCCCATGTTGGCTCGTCGTTGCCGACCCATTTGACTTTGAACTCTCGCCCGGAACGCTGTGTGCTCGTCGCCATCGGAGTACGATCATCGAGGGTGGACTCTACTTGTCGCTTAATACGAAATGGTCCGTACCACCGGTGGGCCAAATTCTTGGTCAAGCCTGGCTTGCCGCGTTCCATATAGAGCCACACTCTTCTTCCAGCCTCAAAACGAGACCACGGCGGTTGCTCTGCAGCATTATCCGGTCCCAATGATGCTTTTGGGCAGTGGAACGAGGGTTCAGCGATTTTGTCGTGTTTCCTGGTCTTCGGCTGTCGTCGAGTCATCACTGCAATATTACCATAATCGCTACAATCGCTCGAAATGCCATCTTGCACGAAAGTTTCGAAGGTTTTCTGCTGACAAGCTTCGTTGCTGGTTAGAACATGTACACAATGCTCCGATTCACGTGGTCGGACCTCTGAAATGCCCGGCTCGTAGATCACCCCCTGAATGCGATTCAGTGCTACCAACTCAGATTTGCGAGTCTCAGCAAGCACCACTCGACTGACCTTGGACTCCAAAGCCTCGGTGGCCAGCGAATTCGCGGCAGCGTTGCATTCCCTCACTACATGACGGTAATTAACCGACCGGAGTTTTGTCGTAAGCTCCTTGTGCACATTTAGTAACGCCAGCAGAGACTCCTGCCGACATGCGATCACCCCTAGCGATTGTTGGATCGCGAGCCTCGAGTCTCCCACGATAACCAAATCCTTGGCACCGTGAGCAATAGCAGTCTTGACCCCGTTATTCATCCCAGTGTACTCGGCGAGGTTTATCGTAGTGGACGAGAGGTAAGCGTTTGCAGCGATCACTATCTTCCACTCGGGAAGTCTCCATAATATCCACATACAACTGCCATAGCCGCCATACGTTCCGGTCTTCGCCGATCAGTCAAACAACATGACGAACCCTCGGTAGTCGCGTGGTAGCTTTGCATATAGCGGAGATGGGTTCGTACGAACTGTCGGAACGTATTTGCTTTGCACGGCCAACGGCGGAAGTGATTCTTGCAGATCCACAGAGTTGGTAACGCTCGACACATGGGCCACCGAAACACATGTTTCGTCCAAAGTGACCGTCGCTGTCTCTGTCGTCCCACTGTCGACGCCACACTCTAAACGAATGCTCAATGCCGGGTTCATCTCCGTCGACATGGCCTTCAGCATATGTGTGCTAACCGATGAGTCAGCAATCACAATATTCGTGGCACGCGAGGTGGGCACCCCTTTACCCGGACGTATGCCCCCTGGTGTAGCAGTGACTGGGGCCGATACTCCCGTGTCGCCACTAAACTCCGAATGAACTCTCAGTACAGGCAGTATCGCCTCATCCGTGGTATCTTGCACCTCCGGACCGGTTGCCGAATCTTCACTCGAAATAATCATCGAGCACAAAGTCGGTGGCTCGTCATATAGACATATGCCTTCCAGCGTAATCGTTACCTGGTCTGGTGTCCCTGTATCGACGCTAGACTCCAAACGAACATTCGTTGCTGGTTGCACCACCTTCATAGTGCTCCGGAGTACGTGTGAGTGTCTGCACGAATCTTCATTCGCGGTATTGACCCCGCGCGAGGTCGCCGTCTCGCCGTCTGAGGAACTTTCGGAAAGTTGGACCACTACTGGGTCCCCGATCGTCACCTTTGAGGCATGTCAGCCCTTGAGTTGCTCACGCTCTTTCATGATCTACTCCCAGCGTTCGGCACACGTAAATCGATCAGCTGAGGTGACCAGCGGGTCTTCTGGAGGTCGCGCCATTATCCCGTGGGGTTTCGGATAGGTCGGTCGCTCTACTGACAGCGGCTGAGCTACCGACCACTGTTCGTAGAGCTCACACTCATGCAGAAACAGCTCGCGATCTTGACAACCTTCATACGCCGACACTTGCCAATCCCGGTACTTCTTGGAATCCACACGCACATAGCCGTCACCCCTGGGCAGATCACCCACTGGTACCAGCACTGCTATGTCGTCGTGCGCCGGGAAGTACACCGCCCGGTCGGAGACGTTGGCTAGCTTGATCCGCTGCGGTCGACCGCGTTGAAACTTCGTTACTGACAAGATAATCTTCTCCGTCCGTCGCACCCACAGAATATGTCTCTCCAACGCCACTTGCCGCTTCGACAGCCGATACTCTCTCCACTCGTGCCCAGGTATGTCCAATTGATCGGACGACCCGGCATTCACATGGGAGCCGTATTCTTCACTGTCAAGCATGTTCTTCGTCTTGACAAGCGGAATCCTGATCTCGTTCGGTAGTTGTGCAGCTCCATGAAATAGGTCCAACCGGATGCCGGCCGGAATCATAAAGTCTGTTCCCAGCACCACGCCAACGCCCGCACTATGCGCCATTACCCACATCTCGAACTCGTAGGCCATCTCCCAACCGAGCGTAATTTTCACTTGCGCTCGTCGAGTCGTCGACACTTTGCCTTCGCTTATACCTTGAATCTCAATACGGCGTCCGTGATCAGGTACATCACGGAGTCGCAACTTCTTGGCAAAAGTGTCGGTGATCACACTAACGTTCACTCCTGAGTCGAGCAAGATCCTTGTCCGCTTATCGTTCACAGCGCCCTGCACCAGAGCTCTCATTCTGATCCGTCGGTCAAACTTCTTGGCTGACCACCACCCCTGTTTCTCCCCCAGGGTTCAACCTCATCATCTTGGAGCGACCCTTCCGTTCGTGGCTCGTCGCACTCGACACCCGGCCGAATGAATCCTCGCTGATGCTTCCATCGACATCAGCACACTCCATCACATCTTCCACACCTCCACCGAGGACTTGACTCCTCTACTTTTCAATTTCCGTCGCTTCCACACTTGTTATATATTCATCAGGCCATTTGCCGTTCCCCATGAATGCATAGATGCACTCTGCGTCCATGGAAGGTTCGGCAAACTGTGGCAGCCCGATAAGTACCAATCCAGTCGTAGTTGGCGGGCTGCCTAGTTTAAATGGCGCTCTTGAACGACAGACTTGAGCTCAGGGGGAAGTTCCTCCTTCGTGCCTTTAATGCGCACGAACTTGGCCAAGCCTTGGAAGTTGCGGAAGAGTTCGCACTGACCAGCGTCATGAGCTTGCTTGCAGAACATGCAACGCTTGTTGCAGTAGTGAGCAGAGTACCGCAGACTGCACACAGTCCATACTGTGGGCGCCGGTTGTCGCCGTTGCAGTCACATCTACCACGAGAGTCTTGACCGAAGCTTCGGTCACCACCTCGGCGGTCTTGATTGAAGCCGTGTTCGCCACCGCGACGGTCTTGATTGAAGGCTCGCTCGCGGTCTGGGACGT
Source organism: Phytophthora cactorum (assembly GCA_016864655.1). Classification (NCBI taxonomy): domain Eukaryota; phylum Oomycota; class Peronosporomycetes; order Peronosporales; family Peronosporaceae; genus Phytophthora; species Phytophthora cactorum. Next base: position 151,280 of record NHQK01000092.1, read on the forward strand.
TTCCTCGTGGCTAACGGTTGTATGAACGGTCATACGTGCCTTCAGCAGCTGTGCGATGTTCACCTTCGTTAGCCGCCGCGAGGTGGCGGTCATTATCGACCAATGAACCGTCGCTGCTAACATCGTCAGACTGATAGTGGCCGTACTCGTCTCGGCCATCCTCGTGCGCATGGTGTTCACCATCCGAACGCTCGGTACCGCTTCGAGTAGCTTAACGCCCCTCTAATTCTGCTAGTAGGTCGTCCAGCGAGGCATCAGCGAGCGTCACGCTTGGTGTGTTGCGGTAGTCGTCACGGCGACGGTCTGACTCACGTCTGTCACGTCGGCTTTGACGGTCATGGGGCTCATCGCGCCTGGGATCACGGCTGCGGGAGTGTCGAGTCACCCCGTCACGCTTCGCCATGCGATCCTTGCCCTTGAGAACGTCTTCGATGATCACTTCGAGCTCGTGGATGTCGTTCACTCGGGTATGATAGAGACTCTCTGCCATGTTATCATCACCACACGTCACCAGGAACTGCTGCACGTGCTTCTTTGCGTCGCGTCCACCCTTCTCGAACTGCAGGTGAGCGTTCTGAGCATAGCCGTTCAGTCGATTTAGGTAGCCACAGAGGTGTTCGCTTCGTTCACGTTTCGCTTCGTTCACGATTCGCCGAGTAATATCGGGACAGAGCAGTCTGGGTAAACTACGAGCAGTAATAGCGGATGAACGTATTGCTCAACAGCTTCCACGTACATTTCGTCTTCTTCGGAAGTTGACGGAACCAGTGGATAGCTCCGTCCCGAAGGCTCAGTTCAAACGGTATGCACGACTTGTCGGCTTCCGTATGGGTGCCAGTCATCTCATAGACGAACATTCGTAGCCACTCCATGGAGTTATCACTCTTGTTGCGTGAGCCCGAGAACAGCTTGATACAATCCAACGGTCGATGCGAGGCCATTTCAATCCTCGGTGTAGGGTCGGAGTCGTTCAGCGCAGCGATCTCTCTCATTTGGCGAGTCAACTCGGCTTGAGGGTCTTCGTTTTCGTATGCGGGAGGCAGTAGGTGATCGCCATCACTGGATGAAGCATCGGTATGAGTCTGACGACGTCTCGAACCATTTTCATTACACCTGGTAGCACTTTGTAGTCCGTCCAACGACCGACTACCTGACTTGTTCGTATGGAATACGAACAAGGGGCTGAGAACCAACCCATGGACGGTAATCCGTCCACCGCGCGTGCAGTCATTGAAACTGCACGTGAGCAACTATGTGGGAAAAGAGGGGGAACCTCTTCTCCGATGGCTTGTCGAGGTCGACACTGCCATTGCAGCTCGACGCATCTTCGACGATCCGTCGAAGGTTGCGTTCGCCACGTCATGTCATGTCATGTCTTGGCGGACGAGCGAGGAGCTGGGCGTATAGGCGCCGGCTCACGGACGCTACGTGCTTTGGCACGTACGCGGAGTTCAAGGAGGAGCTCAGACAAGCGTTTGAGCCTCCTAAGAACGAGTTCCGGGCGAGGGCTGAGTTCCTCGACCTGCAGCAAGGTAAGCATGACGTTCATGCTTACGCCCAACGTGCGCGGTACTTGGTCTCGAACATCGTGACCAACCCGATGGACGAGGCGACCAAGGTCGTCAGGTTCATGAAAGGCTTGAGGGATGGTCCCGTCAAGACCTACCTCTTCCGAGAGTACCCAAGTACTCTCGAAGCTGCGGTCACCCTTGCCATGCAAGTGGAATTTAGCCTGCGGTAGGCTAAATTGCATGTGAATGTGCCGAGGATGGCACGTCCGGTGATGAGAACGGGAGGTCCGGAACCTATGGACCTCTCGAACGCTACGGCTGCTGGTCACCAGCAGCGGAACAACAGTAGCGTGCGGTGTTTCCGATGCGGATACACCGGACACTATGCGCGTGAGTGCACAGCGGCTGTGCACAAGGCCGGGGGCCGACGTGGCGATGCCGGGCATCGCCGCGTTCATTAAAAAAAACGCGCGGAACCAGTAGGCGCGGGGCGCCCTACTGGTAGTGCAGTCACGCGTGTCTACAACGGACACGCGACACTGAAGACTGCAGCCCCCAGTGAGAGAGACTCTCACTGCAAGAAGCAAGATGACAAGCCAAATCTTGTCATCTTGAAAATAAGGTCGAAGAGAGAGAGAACTCTCTTCGTGCTCTAGTAGACTCGGGTGCGTCGAACAACTTTGTTCGACAGCAAAGTCTACCAAAGCTGAACTTCGAGGATGTAGACACACCTCGAAGTGTTTTGGAAGTGCGGTTGGCAACGGGTGCCACCGTGAGGACTGAGAAGCGCGTCGTACGCGTGAGCTTCTCGTACAATCACCGGGTGTTTGTGGAGAACTTATCGTCTTAGACTTAGACGATAAGCTTGACTTGGTGTTGGGCATGCCGTGGCTTGCACGGCATGATCCAGTGGTCAACTGGGAGAAGCGTACGCTTGTACGCTTCGGACGCAACGCGACAGAGAGCGATGGCCCTGTCAGTGTCGCGCATGCACCGCAAGGTGCATCCGATCACACCGTTGAGGCCGCACAGTGTGTTGCAGCCTCCGGTGCCCACACACAAGTCACAACGACTGAGGCAGTCGTTGAATCTGTCTCAAATCAGAAATCAGATTTGAGATGCATTCCTACTTCAGTGCGCGTATCAACTCTGGGAGTTGACCGATTAAGTATGGAAGATCTCCCAGTCACAGACAATGTCTGTGGCGGCAGTGCATCAGTTCCGGGAACTGATGCATCAAGTATGCAAGGGACTCCAACTACAGGCAGTAGCTGTAAAGTCGACGTGTCAGCTCCGGGAGTTAACACGGCCGTGATTTGTTCCAAAATCACGGAAGGCTCCGCCGCAAGGCGTCGAGATGACAAAGGTGTGTCAGCTCCGGGAGTTGATGACGCGGCAAGCAGTGTTGGCGGTTGTAAACGTCCAACACCGGAAAAGCTTGCGTACTCGCATATCGCTTCGTCGTGCAGCCCGGCTGCGCGCAATCAAGCCGGGCTTGATTGTGTGCGTCCGCGGAAAGAATCCGCCGACGAGTACGTCGGAGTTGACGTCGCTTCCAGCCATGAGCTGGATGAGCTTCGCGAAGGACCTGTACGATGGACGCATCGAACAGATATGCATCCTTTCGGATCTCGAAAGGATGAAGAGCGAAGCGGAGGAGTTGAGGCAACTCCACGCTGCGAGTACCACTGAGAGTGAAGACACTCTCAGTGCGAAGACGAAGAAGGAGCGCTTCGACGGGCAGAGCTGGGACTCGCTGAAGACGAATCCCTTCTACGATGTTCTGCGAGAGCACATGAATGTGATCCCGGACGAGATTCCTGCGGAGCTTCCGCAGGACAAGGGAATACAGCACGAGATTGACCTCGTGCCGGGGACGAAGTACTGTTTGACGCGGCAGTGGCCACTGCCGCGAGATGAAGTGAAGGCGATCGACGACTTCTGCGAGAGTCGTCGTCAGGCAGGGCAGGTGCGGGAATCGAAGTCCCCGCACAGTGCACCAACGTTCTGTGTCAAGAAGCCACAGGGCGGATGGCGCATCGTTCATGCTTACAACAAGCTGAACGATGCGACGATACCGGCGCAGACGCCGATACCACGAAAAGATGTGATCATCGATTCGATGGCCAAGAGCACCATCTACAGTGCTCTTGATCTGCGCGACGGATTCTATCCGATCCTGATGTGTGAGAGCGAAATCGCTCTCACGGCGGTGAGCACTCCAAGCGGTATACTTTGGGAGTGGCTCGTAATGCTGCAGGGACTGAAGAACGCCCCTGCTACCTTCAATAAATGCGTGACGCATCTATTGCGCTCGGTGCGCGACTTCGCACCGAGTTACTTCGACGATGTGTTCGTTCACAGCCCGGCTGTGAACGGGAAAACTGATCTTGAGGTGCACAAGGAGCACCTCCGTAAGCTGCTAGGGCTCATGCGTAAGCATAAGCTCTATGCGAACCTGAAGAAGTGTGTCTTCGGGGCGAGCGATGTAATGGGCCAACTCTGTGCCCACTACTTCGGCTTACACGTTAGCGCACGTGTACGAGCAAGCGTAGTTTGCTTAAATTTAGGTTAGCTATTCTTTCGTCCGAAAGTATAGATTTACTAAAATAAGAAAAACTAAAAGCCGTTTTTGGGTTAAAATGAGAACTGTTATTTATGATTTATGTCTGGACTGGGTTTCCTCCTAAAACTGATATCCTATATGAAAGGTATTCTGCCATCCGATGGCTGTCAGAACCCTGCTAATCTAATTGGTAGAAAGAAATGCTTATCTACCAATAGGAAGCCTAAATGCATACAGGCCAGCGGTCTGCAAAGTGTAACCATTGATGTGTCTTACACCAACGTTCGAGAACCCTCCATGTAACCAAGTGGCTACGTGTAGCCACTTGTGTGTAACCCCGTTACAGTTACCACGATAAAGGCAAACACGCATTGAGAGTTTAAGCGATCGGGGGAAACGGGAGCTCAGATTTATGCTCAGCTTTGCCAATCGCGAAGTACGAGAGAGTGCCTTGGTGGACAGTTTGATGGTACGTGAATCTCGGGGGCGCCCTGGTGGATAACTTGCGAGCTCGTGAAGTACGACAGGAGGCTCGCAACGTGAGTGTGTGTGTAGGCAAAGTCCGGGCAACCCTAGTATATAACGAGGTTTACGATGTGACTGATTTCGCGGGCGAATCTCAAGAAAGCCTACTATTAATATCTCAAACACGATATGCGATCTAAGCTCTAGGAATTCAAGCATCCCAAGATTCGTTCAATATGCGGACGCAATATGACACAATGACAGATGTTATAGCTGACCAATGATCTCAACAACCCTCTCAATAGAGCCGCAGCCGGCACTACCGAGACTCGTTCACTCAATGGACGCTGGAACGACAGCAGAAATATATAGTGAGAGCAAAGTGCAAACAGAAACAGCGTCCTTGCTCTCGCTCTCGTCATGTGGCTCCGTTCTCGGGAACAAATCGTAAAAGAGGTCTCTCAACTACCCTTCATCGGGTAGATCCCGCGCTATATCAGCTCGCACGTGTGTCCTCGTCAAGACCCTTCGTCTCATGTGAGCGCTCCTGTTCAAACCTCCACAGGTTTTGACCGGTTGTGGCCCGTCCTGTGCGTTCACCGCGACGAGGTGGGACATCCCCACTTTGGAAATCGACTCGACGTTCATCCGTGTAAAATGACGTAGCACTGGTTCTCTGTTGACCCGGCCTGGATCAAGACCTATCGTTTTCCTGTGGATCGAGTACCTTCAATTCTGACACAACTGCAGGTTGGTGAAACGCTATTTAAACCGCATAATGGAACTCTACTCTTGCAGCAAAAACGGAGACACGTTTACTATTCTTGAAGACGTTGCGATCGTGGCGTTCTCAACAAAAATGCACTCAGCAATTGTACTGGATGTTGAGGGGTATTTTCCCGGATATTCCATATCGCTCCAGTAATAGAAACTGATTATTAGTTTCATCCTCAAACCCCTGTAGCTCCGATTTATTTTATTAAATTATTTATTTTTCGAGAAATGGCGGCGAGGCGAAGAAAAGGGCAACACGGTCTTCCATGACGTTCCTTGGCGCAGAGCGCCTGCAGCTCTTTGGCCGCTTTCTTGCTCGCCTCGCGACTTGACATAGCTCCTTGTCAGCAAATTTTTTTCGGGAATGACATGGACCTGGTATCAAGCAAATATAATGGCATTAAATGCGATTGAGTAGGCTCAATCGGTAGCGGTAGCTCTTCCTCAAGTCACATGGAAATTCTCATTCCAGCGATGTGAATTGATACTCTAACGCAATCTTCACCGATAACAGCCAATCATCACGAATATAAAGTTTTCAAATTCAAATGTTTGAATACCCATATTCATTTGCATAAAATGGGAATCACCCCAAAAATTGACTTTTGGGAATACTTGCCCAAAACTCAATCTTTGGGCAAAATTTACTTGATTTTAGTATTGACAGGAAAGGACTCGATTTTTGGGCCATTTGCTCAATTTTTGATGCACAAAATAGGGTCACCCTATTTTTGCATTTGATCATTCCATCTGTGTGCTCGCTACGACCTCGTTGTGTGTATGGACGTGCTGGCCTCGTTCTACAAACGACACTTAGCTATTACCATGGAAGCCGAAGAGAGTGGAGCAGTCGATGGGGAGAGGAAGAAGAAGCCGCTGAAGCTCGAGACGCTGCTGGAGAAGGGCAACAAGGTGGGATTCCGAGCGCTGCACGAAGCCATGAAGTACCAAGCCGCTAGTGCAGCAAGGAGCTGGTGAATGAATACAGAGTGGATGTGAACCCCGTGACGCCTCTGCAGCAGACACCGACGCATATTGCTGCGCGTGCAGGTTTTGCCGAGGGCGTGGAGATCCTGCGCAATTCTCCTCGAGATGTCGCCGCAAATTTCGCATTGAAGGACACACATGGATACACAGCAGCTCAAGTGGCTCACAGGTGTGCGTTTCCAGGCTCGACTCTTTTTCCACTGTGACGTCGATCGTGTGCGCCAAAATTGTGCCACCTTGCCGCGTCAGTTATTGGCACGAAACCTGTTGTCCACTTCGCGTCTCAAGTGGCCCTAACTTAACCCGGATCCTATCTTCTTGTCGGCCGATTGACGATCACAGGAAGGATCACTGTTGGAGGAAGACTATAAGCGACTCGGGGGCCACGTGAAGCAAGTTGTTGCGACGGCAGACTCATCTCAGACTGAGATTCTCAGTGCTGGAGGGAGGCTACAATTTTCACGGCATGGTCTCGCCCTTCGCGCGTAGCGTCGCGGTCCACGCACGTGCGCTTGTCAACCCGGCGCAGGAGCCGTGGGATGAGGAAAAGATCGCCAAGGAGGCCACACGCGGACGCCAATTATCTAATGCCGACTGCGGGAACGTCCCTCGGTGTGACGATGCTACAGACGAAGAAGCGCAGCAAGACCGAGCGGTAATGCTAGCAAATTCGCGGAGCAAGCGCGCCAGAAAGGAGGTGGACTACGTGGCACTGGCCAAGGAGCTGGTCGAGCATGGCCAGCAGCACTAATGAGCCAGGTCAGTGTGGTGCAGCCATTTGATAGTGAGACGAGATGCGGAAAATACTAGCTCAACTATTCTAGTTGGTGGGCGTCGTTGAAGAGGTCACAAGTAGTAGTATTTCTTGCTACATCTATTGGCGAGGTGGTTCAACATCCTGTTGCTCTCTAGCTAGAGTCTAGGTGCCGGTTATTAGCAGTAAGATCGCTCCGTTTCGATTGGCCGCGCGCTTCAACTGTAAGATTCACGTCGCTCTGCAATACACATGGGTTGGTCCGCGGCAGAAACGGCGAGGCGTTTCCTGAAATTATTGGTGAGGCTGCGCCGCTCTTCTATCTCGTCGAATCCGTCCTCGTACCGAGTTGTAGCGAGGCCCAGCCTACATCAGCATGGTTCCATTGAGGGTGCAGTAGTCTCCGTTGTAAGCCGAGGGACACGTCGACTTCAACATGGATCCACTTCGAGTCGGAGCTTCGAATCGACCTACACTTTTTGTGCGGCTCGTGTCACAATCCCCATCTCATCGGATCCGACACAAATGCTACAGTTGAGCAGCCCAATCGGCTGCGTCATCATCAACCAGCACTCCGACCGCTGAGACCCAGGTCTAACACACGAACTGCGGCCATGGGCTTCCCCGACGGGAATCCCCGCTGCAGTCTGCAGCGCTGCGAGCCCCGAAAAGCGGTGCAGCTTTTATTAATAAGCGTGGTGCTCCCGTGTCTGACCGAACTAGCATGCAAGGCAGCCGATGTAGCCATTTAAGGCTCATCACTTCAAAGTGGCACTCAGCAGAGGGTCGGAAGATACACATCCGATTGACTTGCTTTGACTATGGACCACACCGGCTGCCACATTAGCCCTAACCGCGTAGAATGCTGGTTTACACTTGCGTTCAGTAAGATGAAACGTCAAGTATGAACCAGCCTGGGAAAGGGTGCCGCGAGTGAAGGTGACGCTCTGTGATTGGCTTTCCTCGCAGCGCACGCATCTCTTTTTCGACCAATCCACACGTGGCACGGCACGATATCAGTTGTCGCACATGTCGCAGATCACTCCATTAGTATACTATCACCTGTAGTACTTTTGATCTTTCGCAGCTAGTAGTACTCGTGGGGAGATGATACCTTTTTGACATCGTAGAAGAGGCTTCCAATACTTTCGTGTTGCTCAAACGGTATCCGTGGTACGAAGCCGATAATACTCCGGCAAATAGTCTAGTAAGATAGGGCTTTAACCAATTGAAGGGCCATTGGACCACGTCCATTTTGTCTGTTCGAACATTACAGGCGTATTAGAATGACCGAATCCGCCAACTTCAACTTGAGCTTCTTATTATGTCTATGGAATGGTTGTTTACGATTTGAATCGTATAGTTCAAAATGTTTATTGCCATATTTTGGTGTGATAGCTACACCGTGACCGTTGCGCGAAGAAGTTCACGTGCTTGTGTGGCAATAGCGAAAAAAATCATAGTCCGGAATGTCTGCAGCAGAAATAATCTATTTCCCACGGATATGCCGGACGCACACTAAAGAGTATTATTGGTCGTTGAGTTCAGCAAATTGATTCGTCCGAAGTCGATTCCACCACGTTTAAATGCCATTTACTTGTTAAAAGGTTTATTTTTCTATGCGATATACAACGAATGAATCCCTCAGCAATAGACTTGCAAAAGTGTTCTTCTCCCTTCTTTGAAAGTACTATTTGATATTGGCAGCTGACATTCAAAGTACTATTCCGGGTATGAGTTCGCGATTACGCAGGCCTAGCCCTGACTACTGTACTATTTTGAACGACGCCCTATCGCTTCAAGTGTTTCGGCCAATCAGAGTAGGCTCCAAGCGATATTGAAGATGGGCGATCCACTCCTGCGATTGGCCGAAACCCAGATAAACATGCTGTGATTGGCGAAAAAGAGCGAAACCACCAGCTGCTCACTGAATTTTTGCTGCAAGCCGACCCAGGCCTCACTTAGCAAAAAGACAGCAGAGCCGCAGGTCACTTGCATTCATTCAAGTCAGCAGCACCAGAGCAAGCGAGCATAACACCACAGCACACACAGCAACACACACACTAACACACACTAACACGATGAAGGACGCCTCGCCCAGTAGCGTCATCGCGCTAGCGCCCAATACACCCGCCGGCAACCGCCGCCCACGCGCCCAGAGCTTGCAGCATTTCGGCGACAAGTGCTCGGTACCTCGCGAGTGTTGCAGCTCGGGGTCGTTCGTGAGCAAATTGTACCGCATGGTCGACACAGAGCCCTCCACGATCGTCTCGTGGTGTCGAGGTGCGTTTCCTGCAAGCATGGAGTACTCTATCCGAGGTTGTAGTTACTCACCATATCTCTTCTTGTTTGTCTTGTGGCCACAGGCGGCAGCGCGTTCTGCATCGTAGACCCCAAGATGATGGCGGAGCACTGTCTACCCAAGTACTTCCGCCACCGGCGTTTCTCGAGTCTGATCCGCCAGTTGAACTTCTACAGCTTCTACCGCGTGCAGGAGGGTCAGCTCACCATCTACCAACACTCGTTCTTCCGGAAGGGCCGCCCCGACCTGCTCGTGCACATCAAGCGCCGCGGAGCCGGCAAGGCCAAGGATCCGTGGTTCGACCCCCTGGCCAACACTAGCAGCAAGGCGCCCGAGTTAAACGCGCTTCCAATCGTCAACTTGACGCCCATGAGTGGCGTCCAGACACCCACGATGACCCCGACACCTCTGGGTCTCGCCGCGTGCTACTCGCCCATGGCCAAGCCTGTCCAACTGGACAACATGTCACCGGCATTGAAGCCCGCCATGGTGCAGGCCTGCCCGCCCTCAGTGGATCTGGGCGGCTCGTTTCTGAGCGACGGTTTGATGAAGAAAGACATGGACCACGCGTACCCGCTGCCGTCGGCGCTCAACATGAAGAACGAGCTGCTGTTCGGCGACCTGATGGACACGAGTCTGTCACTCCCCAAGGCTACAAGTGGCTTGTCTGCACCGCTGGACATTGACATTCAGGACTTTCTCACAGACGACTGCAACATCACACCCGAACAGATCGACGACCGACTGTGTAGCGGAATGAACCAGAACAAGTACGCGATGGTCTCGCGCGACTGTCTAAAGTTCGACGATCCGCAGAGTCTGGAGTCGTCGCCTGTGCTGACGAACCCCCAGGAGGATACCGAGTCGGCGAGCTTCGAGGACGAGGTGCTCATGGATCTGGCCAATGTGGAGCCAGGTGCATGGGAGGTGCCGCTGTCGCCGTTGAACGACGAGGAGGACGTGATGCCGTGGCTGGACTTGTGCTTCTAGACGTGCATGGTTGCGTTCCGACCGACCGATAGACGAAGAAATGTGGCGCTGAATATTTAAGCCCCAGCGACGTTGCTCAGCCCAAGTCTGTCCCCCTCCCGTCCCACCCAAGAAGTCAGCCCCCTCCAGTTTTCAATCATCATCGTTCCCGTTATGCCTCGAGTGTCGTAGGATTTAGGCTGAATTAAGTTAGCAAGTTATTAAGGCGAGGATTAGGACAGTTATGTAAAGTAGGATGTAGCGACGTAGGGTAGGCAGAGCAGAGCAGCAGAGCTAAAGGAAATGAAGCACGATGAAAAAACCGAGTATACTTCTACATGAACTACAGTCAGTCAGATTCCACCTAGGTGTCCTCCGTCTTCGGCACCCTGGTGGACATTCATACAGCTGTCGCGGGATAGGCTCATACATAGGTTGAAGGTGCAGCATTACGCTGGACAGAGAGAGACCTACTTGGTGCTCTACCAGAGCATGTCTCCTAGACAATAGACGGCAAACGAGCGACGTGGTGGCACGAAAGATTCACATGAATCATCGGCGCCAGCTCTCTTGCCGACAGACAAGCCACATTAGTCATGCCAACTGAAAATGCATCCTCAAAAATCGGTTCATTGCTGCTGTCTATCTTACGTTTTAGTACTTGAAGACGGACACGCGGCCGGCCACCGTCTGCGTGGACTGGCGCGCCTCCTCCTCCTTGAACGCCAGCTTGGTCTCCTTCTTCTCGGCGCGTCGAGTCATCTTCTCCATCTTAACGGCGGCCTTACGCGCGCGCTTCTCTTCCTTGGTCTCGCCCTTCTGCCTTCGACTCGTCTCCGGCTGCTGCTGCTGCTTGTCCGCCTTGCTCTTGGTCGGTGCCACCGCCTCGAACACGCCCAGTGGCATTCCAGTCTTACGTGACAGCGTCACCTTCTGCTTGCGGATATCTTCGCCCTCAGAGATACTGGCGATCAGTGGCTGTTTCTTCTTCTTACGCCTCGTCGGCGCCTCCTCTCGCAGCACTGTCGGGTGGTTATCCAGTGTCGAATACGTGCTCACGATGGTCTCACAGTCCCATTTCTCACGCTCTTCTCGCTGCAGATACTGGTTGCGCTCGAACAGTTCCTGTAGCTCCTTCTCCTCACGCTCAGCACGCGCCACTGGGCCCTCAGGCTCCTCCTCGTCCTCAGTCTCAGCGTTCTCGTCGTACTCGTAAGCGTGACGCTCGGCCTCGCAATCCTCCAGCACCTGCTTCAAGTGGTTACCCGAGCGCAGAGGGTTGCCTAACTTTCCCTCAGCGTCGGCCAGTTCCTGCTGCACGAAGGCGTAGTCCTCCACGACGGCAGCAAGCAGCTCGCCATCCAGCGTCTCCTTGCCGCGCGTCTCCGGGTCGTTCTCCTCCAGCTCACCCAGCTGCTCATCGTCGTATTCCTCCGCCAGCGTCTTTTCAAACAGTTCATCCAGTACTCGTTGAGCCTCGTCACGGTCCTTGGGCGCCTCGACATCGTGCTCTTCCTCATCATCACTGAACCCTTCGTCGTCCTCGCTAAACTCCTCCTCCTCGCTGTCCGTGATGTTGCCGCGGTACAGCGGAGTGACGCCGCTGGCTGCCTCCATGAGCTTGGCAATGTGTGCATCGTAGTCAAAGGCATCGGCGCCTTCTTGCTCCACGTTGTCCTCGGCCGCCTGAACCACAAAATTGTCGTCCAGCTCCTCGAAGGCCTCGTCGTTCACGAGCGCCTCTCTCAGATCGTCGTCCATGACGTCCGTGGTCAGTGTAATGGCATCCAGCAGTCGTTCCTGCTCTTCAGTGCTGGGCAATGCATCCTCGGGCAGATCCACTTTCCTCGACAGCGCACGGGCCTCCTCCCCAGCATCAAAGCGGCTCGTAGCCGAGTAAAACTTGCCCTGCCCCATCTCCTTCATATGCTGCGAGTAGTCGTAGCCATCTCTCGGCAGACCGTTCTCGTCCACGAGGTCCTCGGCCTCCACGCCGCCGAAGTTAACTCTGCGTACGGGGAAGGCTGCCTTGCTCTTCTCCTTGCTCTTACTCTGCTTGGGCTTGGAGCTGCTCTTGGTGGGCGCCGGCGTGTCGATGAGGTCGGGCATCTCGTCGTCGCTGTCCAGTTCCGAGTAATCGTCATCCGACTCGGAGTCGGAGCGCAGCTCCACGTGTTGGCTGGAGGACAGCAGCACGTACTTGGAGGCCTCTGGGTCGTTGGCCTTGGGGTCGCGCTGGCTGCGGTGCACCACGTGGAAGTGCTGCGCCGTCTTCTTGTTGATGAACTGTTTCTTGCGGACCTGTTAGGCAGACACGGATGGTTAGCGAGCTGGTCATTGACAGCAGCAGCAGCAGAGAAGAAGGCACTCGCCATGGTGATCGATGCACTGCTTGAATGCTTTTCACTGGCCTTGAACGAGTGTACCTATATGTTGTATTACAGGTCAAATATGGTGGGGTGGAATACGTAATCGTGTTCAGAGCATATTTTTCTGGCACTTATTGTTTCTATTTTACTGAGTCCAATAATCATTTTATTACATGACCCAAACATTTATAATAATGCGATCGGTTCACTTCCAAGCACACAAAGTATTGCCAACGGGCACCTCGCCCTCCTCGTCCGACAATGCGGCCTCAACAATAAAGCATTCCGAGATAAAAGGCGTTGGCGGTCACTTCAGCCTCATCCAAGCGCAATTATAAAAACATATGCAAACACGATACAAGAGCAAAAAAATGATTACAAACGAGAGCTGGCCCATTCCAGCCCGGTGGGCTTGGAGCAGGGCTGCTCAATATGCAATTCTCAATGTATTAACCTTCCGCAAAGACGATAAAATAAGCATTGCATTATTCTATCATCTAATTGCGCATCTTGCGCCTAATAGCTTGCACACTACCACCGTCTCACGAATCTCGGTTGCAAGCAAGGAACATCAACACCTCGAGCGTGTTAACATCCATGCTCTTGCGCATATTGGTGTACACCATCTTCACCTGCGAAAAAAATCTCTCGCACTCGTTGGAAGTAGGAGGCACCTACGCCACTCGCATGTACTTCGTACGGGCCGGCGTCACTTTATGAAAAACAGGCCCCAAAAACGAGCGCGTTGCCTTTTCCGTGGATGGAGCAGCTGCAGCGCACTTAGCTCTTTGCATGCTTCTTGCTCGCGCGTGGTCAGACGCCCACCAGTTATGATCTTGGTAATTCCAGTCTCGAGCGCTGGATAGTTTACGACGGCAGCGTCCGATGCCAGTCCTTCCTTCATGGACGGATATTGGCGGACAAGGCACGTCGTACACCCACCAGCATCAGCGTGGAGTTCTGCAGCGCCTTGGAGACTTCCTGGAAGTCGAAGAGAGTCTTCAAAAGTTCCTTGGCTTGGGTGGACTCCTCTTCAGGTAGCAGGAAGCGAGCGATGTCATGCTTGGCGATAGAGGCATGGTCCATAGCTAGTAGCGCAGGATGCAGTTTGTTGTAGCGCTCCACCATACTAAAGACACTGACCAGCGAGTCACGTAGCACATTACGGGTGCCAGTGGCGTCACCTTCCGCAAAGCAGCTCGACACTTGATCGTATTAAGATTCATCAGCACGTGGATTCTAGCCAATAGCGTCCCCTCATTGCCCAAAATATCGTTGACAGCAAGTTGAAAACGATGGCTGGCACAGACAATAAAAGTCAGTGCTCCCAATTTTCGACCAATCGCCTGGTTGACTGAGCAATTATCACCAATCATGAAGAGAACAGATCCCACGGCCTATTGAAGGTGGACAGTGTGTCCGCAACGAGGTCGAACAGACTTTGAGCCCCCAGATCCTCTTCACCTCCCAGCGGGCAGAACGTCAGCAGGACAAAGCGGCGTGTTAGGCATTGGATGCTCTCATTGTAGTCGGGGTTCTGTGGTGTAGTGATTTCTCGGAGATCGCTGATGACCATCAGCGAGCAAGGACGAGACTACCTTCAAGTTGCTCAAGCTACGAACCCTCGGTCATGTGACAGAAAGCGAACTCGAGGTGTGAGAGACTCGACTCGGTCACTACCGAAGACTCGTCGGCGCTCCACAGGCTCACCGCCCACCAAAGCGACCCCGTCGGCAGGACCGGGCGGCGAAGATGAGGGCACTACATTTCACGACCTGGTCACCTTGTTTGGCTCTGATGACGACGATGAGGATCAACCTCGTTCCGCTCAAGCTTCTTCGTTGTCGGCTACCCACAGGCCCTCGGGCGTAACGTCTCCTTATCGTTCGTCATCCGACGAAGACGATTCGTCTGATGACGAGGGTCCGCGCGATCCTTCGATCGCCAAGAGGCCGTCGCTGCCGGCTTCGCCTTCTAGTACTCCCATGGAAGTCGACGATAACGGCGGGCGTTCTCGAAAGGACGCTGGAGGTGATTCTCGCAGAGATGAGCCCTCGTTCGACTTCTCTTCTGGTGATACTGCTGGCGAAGAAGCTGTTCCTGCCCGAACCAAGGGTTCAAGTTCAGCTGGTGGTGCTGGAGACGCTTTCTCGCCTGCACGATCTGATGTTCCTGGTGGCGAAGGTTCCCCGGCTGATATTGGCCGCCCAGGTGCAGACGAAGGGACGCCACCGGTATCTCGTTCTTCTACACCTCTCCGAAGAACTCTATCGCCGCCAACTTCTCCTCAACGTCGATTGCCGCCTCCAGGGCCAGTTCGTAGCCGCGCATCATCTCTTCCACAAGAAGCCGGGCCCGGTCGAATGATCGTAGCTACATACACCTCACGCCTTCGTTATGGTGATCCCAGCCCGGCTCAACCTCTACCAATGAGTCACAAAGTTGTCCAAGGTCCTCGTCCGGTGGTCTAACCATCCACGAGCTTTCCACCGTGGGTCCAACCATACTTGGACATGCCATTCACTGCTCCTGGAGCCAAGAGTTGCTTCGAGCGTGTCTTGAGCAGGGTTTTACCGGACCCGACGCCTGGTGACGTAGTTATACGCGTGACAATTGAGAGCCTGAGACCGTTCTTCGACTACGAGGATCCCAATCATCCGTGGCAGATCATGCGTCAACTCTTACCAGAGGAACCGTGTCTCTTCGACATAGCCGGTTTTGATCCCAAGGCTCACGTTTCCAAGCGCGCTCCGTACGAGACACGCATCAAGGTACTTTGGGCAAACTTCCGCGGCGACGGTCCCAAGCCAGATCTTGGGTTCGCGCTCTGGGAGCGATACCACTGGATACTCGCTGGTGCCGTCGAGAAGGTTTTGCGAGGGAAGCAAGTGATCCCAACCATGACCGAACTCTTTTGAAGAGTAAGGCTACTCTGTGGCGGTTGCTTCTCTCTCAACGTAACAACCGCGCGGATCGACTCCGTAATATGTACCAAGACCAGTAGATGAAGTGGTGTCTAGAGTCGGTCACCGTGCCTCGCCATTCGTTCATTCGCTCCGAGTTGATCGTCGAGCCGTCCGTCCCTTCATACCCAGTCGAGCCTTTGCCGTTCGTACCGAAGAATACCGACTGGTTGGCTGAAGCTGCTGTTCTTGAGCGCCGTCAACCATGGCGTGCGGCATGGGTGTTTGCGTCATTCGTCCACCCATACAACACCACGTACGTTCCTTGCCACCGTGACGCGCCAATCTTCTGTTCACGCACTGCAAACCCCATTCCTATCGGCCGAACCATCATGGCTGATCCGAGCTTGACATCGGCTCAGCTCATTCCAGATTGGCAGCGTCGTTTCTTCTCAGCCCCGGGCTCTCCTCGTCATCCAGCTGCTGCTGCGTCTACTGGCGGTAGTAATGATGGTTCGTCCGCTTCTGGGGCCCCACCAGTCGCCCGCGCGTCTCCTCCAGACGAAGAAGAGAAGGATAGTGGTGGCCCCTCCTCGCTTGGGTTGCTGGCCGACGCCGCTAATCGCATGACGTCCAGCTGAAGTTTCGTTGCTGGTCTCATCACCTTTGCCTGTGCCGCGCCAAGCTTCGGACGGCACCCCCGAGCATTCACTTTCAGTAGCCGTCGTTTCACACGCGCTCATGTCTTCTTTCTTTTAATCCATCTTCCACAGCGTAATCTTGTTCACGTTTCATCAAATACATATACAAATGTTGGTGCAGTAACTTGTTTCGTCTGTTACCACAGGCTGCACCGCCCTGTGGACAGTTCATACGTGACTTGGTCACGCTAATTCTCGTCGGCGACTTGAACCATCTGCAGCCGTCGATCACTCTTCTTAGCTCGCAAATAGTCGTATAACAGGCCACCGCATGATAGATTGGATGCTTGTTCCCATTTCGGTTCTTCGTATCCGACCCACTTGACTTTGAACTCTCGTACCGATCGTTCAGTACTCGTTGACAACGGCATTCGGTCGTCGAGAATGGCCTCGACTTCAAACTCACCGGCGAGGCGATCTGGTTCCCAGCAGTCTTCAGGCAGCAACTCTTCATCGAAATCCAACCTCGATTCTTCGGTCACGTTGTGCGCAGCTGAGTCCTCGGTCGACTGGGGAATTCGTTCACCGCCTTCAGTCTCGACACATGCACAACTGGGTAGAAACGGTATCCACTCCTATCGGGCAACTCCGGCTCGTACACAAACTCTTCTACCTTCCGTTTAATTCGGAAATGTCCATGCCATCGGTGAGCCAATTTCTTGGTTAATCCAGGTTTGACGCGTCCCATGTAGAGCCACGCCCAACTCCCAATCTCAAAAAAAGACTTCGGTGGACCCTCCACAGCATCTTTGGTACTTGATGAAGCTTCTGGGCCGTCCGACGAGCGTTCCTCTCCACCTTGGCGCGGTACAACCGCTTTCTCCAGTCGACTAAGTGCCTCGTTATGTTCCTTGGCCCGTCATTTCTTCTCAGCTGCTTGATAGGCCTTGGCCATAGCTAGAGCAATATCGTGTTGTCGATTAACATCCCGTCGCCACGCTAGTGCGTCTGACTGTCTGCCGAACCATCACTTGAGGGACGACGTCATCGCTCGCAGCGTGGTCTGCGCGTCCCAACCGTGAACGAGATAGAACGGCGTCTCGTCCTTGTGATGTCCAGAGAGGTATTAATAGCAAATATCAACTTCTCCGCAATTTCATCGCAATCTTGCTGAAGAGGATCCTCTGCGTACACACGTACGGAAGTCATCACCGACTTCACCGATCGTTCTTGTTGACCATTGGCCTGTGGCCGATAACTCAAAGTAGCTCGAGACCTTGACTGTATCATCTCTGTGAAGGCTTGGAAGACCTCGCTCATGAAGCGTGTGTCGCGGTCGTGCCTTGCGCTCCGAACCTTCGGTAGACGCACTCTTTGAACACCTGGGCAACGCTGAGCGCGGACGTATCAGACATTGCTTTGCCGATAACGAAATCAGTGAATGAGCACTGGAACAGTAGCAATACCGTGTTGCACCTCCAAGTCTTCGGTAGCGGTATTACAAAGTCCACAGAGACGCTCTGGAACGGACGCTCGGCGAGCACGTTGCCAGGTGAGTAACCACGTAGCTGTGGGCGGCTCTTGCTTGAACTACAATCTGGGCACGACTTCACATTTTTCTCCACGGCGGCGTATAGGCCGGTCCAATAATAATCGGACTTAACCCGTTGGAACGTTCTGACCACACCTTGATGACCACCTTCCAACGAGTCATGGTAATTTTGTAAGACTTCTTGAATCATCGTAGTAGGTACCGCTAGACGCAGCTTGGTCTCCTCTTGCCATCCATGGTCGTACCGACGACTCAACCCAAGGTAATGAAGCACACCGTCTTCCAACAAGACAAACCGGTCTGCATATTTACAAGCATCTCGAGCCTCTTTATAGGTCAGCGTCTCCGCTTGACCTCGTAGCACCTTCTTGAGGTTCAACCACTTCTTCTCCTCATCTTGTGCTGCTGCTATCCGTCTACGTCGTTCACGTTGTACTGCTACTGGATCGATGTCTTCGGCATCTAGAGTCGCTGGCGGCACATTATTGGAGGGATGGTTTGACGAACGTTCGTCGAAGGAACTCTCGTTGGCCACTTTATCACGTTCACCACGCTGTTCGTGAGCTTTTGAGACTACCTCCGCGTGTTCATCGGCAAATCTGACAGGTTTCTTTTCTTTCGCTTGTCGTCGGGTCATCGCAGCAGCAACAAGGCTAGTACCTCTTTCTCAGCCGGGTGATAATTCATCTCAGACTCCTTGAGCACTCGACCGAGGAATCGCACGGGGTGTAGCTTTTTTTTTTCATGTTCTTGCATGAGTGTCGTACTCAACGCCCATTTATTAGCAAATAGCATGACGTGCACCTCCTTGATTTGGTCGAAGTGTTTCAGGATTGGGGCCTCGGCAACCTTCGTTTGTAGCGCCTCGAAGGGACGTTGAGCCACAGAAAGGTCACCCCTGGGTCCAAAGTCTTCTTCCTTGAGTTGGTATAGCGCTGCACCGTAGACTGCGAAGTCCTGGATGAAGCGGCTGTAGTAGTTCAGTGCCCCGAGAAATGACTGCATTCCACGCTTGCTGGTTGGAAACGAAAGTTCGGTAATAGCAGCAAGCTTCTTCGAGTCAGCCTTGATGCCTTCTGGCGAAAAAGTCCACCTTGGGCTGACAGAAGATGTTCTTGGTGAAGCTGATACTGATCCGGCACTGTGCGAATCTCGTCAATAGTCGATCCAAAGTAGCCAGACAGCCGTCGAAATCCTCGCCACCGAAGCAAATATCATCCACGAACGACCGCCGACCGAACACAGGCACCAACGAGGACTCGTCGAGTTCTCCAGTCGCAAACATGTCTGCAACGGGGCTGTTGACCAGTTGTAGGATTGGGTCAGTCCTCACCGAGGCTTCGCGGTCTGCTTCGAACTTGGTTTGGAAGGAGCCTTCGTTGCTGGTTGCATGACGTTCCTTGGCTTGTGCTTCAGCTAGTCGCATCATCTCCGAGTACTTAAGCCAGCCGCCCTTAGGTTGGACGAACCCCCACAGCGCATTATCGATCATGCGCTGATATATCACGCGTGCATTGTTTAGCCCGAAGCGCATGCACAACCACTCGAAGTGCCCCAGTGCACAAACAAACGCTGACACTTTACGCGCGCGTAAGGTCATCACGATTGCCCAAAAGCCACTTGCGGCGTCGAGCGAGCAGAACCACAGATAACACTCGAGGTCGGTTAACAGATCGTCGACTAGCGGCATCGCGTATTCCATGATTGCGGTGATTGCGTTCACCATCTTGTAATCAATGCACAGCCGGATATCCTGACCGTTCTTTTTCATCACAATCACGATTGGCGATGCCCATGGACTGTCCGAGAAGACGATCAGTCCCGCTCTCAGCAGATCTCTCAACAACTCGTACGGCTTGCGGAGATAACGGAGCGGCACTCGTCGGACACGCTGTTTAATAGGCGCGTGCCCCTGTGTGTCAATGCCACACACCACTCCATACGCCGGCAATGGTAACGCGTTGCCACTGGCTATCATGATGTGTTCGTGCGTCTTGAGCGTGGCGATCAGACGTTTCTGCCGATCGGTCGACAGCCGAGGGTCTGTCCCATTAGGCGAATCGTAGTCTATAATCGTATTTGACTCATCGGTAAAGTCGGGAAGGAAAACCAACTCCTTTTCATAGTCTTCCAGACCGATTTTACTAGCAGGATGCTCGTAATGGTCCGTTCTAGTATTGTCCGAGGCTTCATTGCCTTCCGTTGTCAACACTCGTGCCACCGAAACATAGGTACTTTCCAGAGTAGCGATTGCATCTTCCGTTTTACTTTCGTTGACAGTGGGCGTCGAACGAACACTCGGGACTGTGTCCACCACCTTCACAGCAGCCACAAGTCCGTGTGGGTGCGCCCGCGAGTCTTTATTCGCAAGCGTATATTCGCGCGTGGCCGAGATCTCGCTATCTGAGGAACTCCCGGAAAAATTGGACCTCAGTCGGGTCCCCGGTTGTCACCCCAGACGTTTGAGAACGTGCTCACGCTCCTTCATAATTGGTCCCAACGCTCTCCACACGTCAGTCGATCTCCTGGACATTCCAGCGAGTCTTGTGGAGGCCGCGTCGCCACTCCTTGGGTCTCCGGATAGTCTGGTCGCTCCACCGACGGAGGTTGGGTAGCAAGCCACTGTTCATAGAGTTCGCACTCCCGTTGAAATAGCTCACGGTCTCGACAACCTTCGTAGGCGAGCACCTGCCAGTCTCGGTACTTCTTGGAATCCACACGCACGTAGCCGTCACCTCTGGGCAGATCACCCGCTGGTACTAACACTGCTATGTTGTCGTGCGCGGGGAAGCACACCACCCGGTCGGAGACGTTGGTTAGCTTGATCCGCTGCGGTCGACCGCGTCGAAACTTCGTTACTGACGGGATAATCTTCTCCGTCTGTCGCACCCACAGAATATGTCTCTCCAACGCCACTTGCCGCTTCGACAGCCGATACTCTCTCCACTCATGCCCAGGTATGTCCAATTGCTCGGACGGCCCGGCATTGACACATGAGAGCCGTATTCTTCACTGTCGAGCATGTTCCTCGTCTTGACCAGAGGAATCCTGATCTCGTTCGGTATGTGGTGTTGGAAATCCCACGTGAACTCTAGCTACTAATGTAGTTAGGTAGTTCCCACAACAATACGTCTACCAGAACGGTAAACGATCGTTCGGGCGGACCTGAAGACCCCAGTTCTGCCCTTGCACCGGGACAGACTGGACCTTGTAAATTTCTTATATAGGCCAACCAGTACAATACCAACACACTACTAGCACGAGCAAAGCTAGCAGGTGTTCTCACACACTTAAATCCTCGTGGTCCCAACAGCGGAAGGGTACCAGGCACGGGTAAGCCTTTTACGAGGGCGCCGAGGGTTAACCTCGGCTGAAAAAATAGATAGGAGGCGACACGCACTCCCCAATCGGGTAAATAGGCACAATAAAGTCGCCCCGTAAACACCCGATACTAATCGGCCACACACATACACTTGGCCTTGCCAGATGAACCCTCGCTACGGAGCTTCGAGTCCACCGACAG
This sequence comes from Phytophthora cactorum, assembly GCA_016864655.1. Classification (NCBI taxonomy): domain Eukaryota; phylum Oomycota; class Peronosporomycetes; order Peronosporales; family Peronosporaceae; genus Phytophthora; species Phytophthora cactorum. The sequence goes on from NHQK01000092.1 coordinate 172,596, forward strand.
GCATAACACACTCAAACAAGCTTGACCAGACGCTTACCTTGAAGCCGGACATCGCTCTGTGTGCTTGAGTGGAAATTCTGTTCTGTATTTATGTTTGCCCCTTCGGGCCATGGCCTAATATGCAATCCTAATCAAGTATACAAATATCAAGTGAACTACGATCCGTGATGGACCACTTCGCATGGAAGAAAACCTGACTTAAAGATGGTGAAGATCTTCGGTCAGCACTGTGTCATACTTACACCGTCGGAAGGAAGATCCACGGCGTACAAGTTTCGGCCCAAGGGAAGGTCGGGTGTATTTATCGGAAGCGACCCACAGAGAAAAGGGTACTTCGTGTACGTCTCGGGACAAGGGAACCGAGTCATTCACAGTCGCAGTGTAATCTTCTTGGAACCCCCAACCTCTGAAGTTATTGCCAGTGATCTCCATCCTCAGGAAGATCCAATGCGAGTTGTCACAAACGAGAGCGAGGATGAAACCAACAACTCAATTGCAAGTGATGACTGTGCATTGCCAACCCCTAGTGCTCGGGGCTTGAAAGAGATACCAAGACATCACGATGCACAACAAAGTCAGATCGGCTTAGCTTTATCTCCTTCTCGGGTGGCGGCACTGAACGGTACGGATGCGCTAACGCGTTCTTGGCGCTCTGAGCGAATTGCTAATCGTTCACTCGGTCTTGTCCTGAGTGCGGCCAACGTCACTTTACGAGAAGTTATTAACGAACCTCTCAACTTAAATGAGGCAAAGGCCTCGAAGGAGTGGGTCAGGTGGGAGAAAGCAATTCGGGAGGAAATTGAGGCATTGCACGACAATGATACGTTCGAAGTCGTGGCAGCACCACCTGGAGCGTAATTGGGTCGACAATCGTGTTTCGCGTTAAAATGGGCGAAAGTGGGAAAGTTGAACTACTAAAGGCACGCATTTGCGCCCAAGGCTTCACGCAAGAATTCCTAAAGGATTACTTTGAAACGTACGCTCTGGTTGCCAAGCTGGATCCAATCCGCGTATCTCTTGTGCTGGTTACCCAAAAAGGAATGCGCGTACGTCAGGGCGATGTCCCTACGGCGTACGTCAAGGCAGTGTTGGCTGAAGTCATTTATGTCCGGCAACCCCGCGGATTCGAGGAGGCCAGCCAGCCACACGTGTGGCGGCAGAAGAAGGCGTTGTACGGGATTAAACAAGCCGGCCGGGAGTGGAACGTGGAGCTGAACAAGTTCCTTATCTCGTACGGGCTGAAACCCACCAGAGAGGACGCGTGCGTATACGTCCATCCAGTAGACGAACTAATCGTACTCGTTTACGTCGATGATATCCTGATAGACTACAGAGACGAACTCGTGTTTCGAGGATTAATGCAGGCTTTACAATCCAAGTACCAAATCAAGGACCTAGGTGATGCACGGTGGTTCCTCGGCATACGAATTGCCATGAACCTATCGAATGGAGTGACGACGCTCGACCAATCTCAATTCGCGTCGGAATTTCTTCGGCGGTTTGGAATGGACGACTGCCGTCCTCGAAAAACTCCACTTGACCAAAGAACGGTCCTCTACAGCAGAGCCCAGGGATGAAGTCGAGGCTGGAGACGTTCCGTATCGGCAAGCAGTTGGTACTCTACTGTATCTCACTCGCGTTATCAGACCAGACATCGCTTTTGCAGCGAACCAAGTCGCGGCTCATGCGTCAAATCCGAGAAAGCTCATTGGGACTCAGTAAAGGAAATTCTCAGGTACGTCGAAGGAACCCGTAAAATGGGTCTAATCTACAGGCGAAATGATTCTGCAGTTCCAGTCAGGCTCTACAAAGATGCAGACTGGGCAACCAATGAAGAGGATCGGCGATCAGTATCCGGTGTCCTAGTGCAACTCTTCGGAATCACAATATCCTGGCACACCAAGAGGCAGCGACTCGCGTCTAAATCGTCGACATAGCGCTGTCGATGATGGTGTTGAAGAGGCATTGTGGACGCGCTCATTACTTCAAAACCTGATGAAAACTCAGGACATGCCCACGATTCCAGAAATGCTAGACAACAAATCAACTATCAAGCGATTAACCAACGGAAAGAACTCAGAGATGCAAAAGTCTGTGGATTACCGCTTCTTCCCGATCAGCGATGCTGTCAATTCTGGTGACCTCCACCTCACGTACTGTTCAACGACCATAATGCTGGCTGATTTCTTGACCAAGGCTCTCGGAATGACTCGTCTTCGTGAACTAAGATCTGCCATCGGCGTTGAAGAACTCGCTAAGGGTATCCACTCCAGCGCTGGTAGGGAAGTGTTGAAGTAGCCAGCTTGGATCCAAGGTGGATGACACCAGATTCTTTTTGCTTCACTTAAAACTTGAATCACACTTGAATTTCCCAGCAAGGAGAGACTTCCAACATTAACCTCTATAGGTTTGTCCGGCGAGATAATACTATACAGACCGAAAAACGCCAAACTGGCAAGCCGACCAGTTTCAGTCGTCTTCGAAGAACGAATCTTGAGCGTTTTAGCGGTGATCATGCCGTACAGTTTACTCTGTGTGGCGGAAACGCGACGCGATACTTGGCTGAAGGGTACTTGAAATTCCCCTTTATCGACGATCATGGGAGCTGACCGATCTTGTCCACTTCTCTTGTGTATCATAGTAGCAAATCAGTGTTGTTATTGTTTCTTTCATGTCGTGGGTGTTGCGCTCCAAAATATGAAAAGCCTTGACTGTCTCGTCCGCTGCTCTGGCAACTTGACGCCTCAGAGCACATTGTGTTCCCCGCTACCGTAGTGGTTTGAAGACTGCGGTTGTCCATGCTACCCAGCGACGCTCAGCCATATCGTTCTCGCAGTTGGCAAGAACCTAAAAGAAAAGCGCTGGGACCGCGATACAGGCGGACAATCAATTATTTTGGAGTACACAGTGCGGTACCTGCGAAACAGGGTACCCGTGGCGCTCAGCTGCCCTCGTTCTCCGGGGCCACAGCGAGCACTTCTTCTTCGACAAGCTGTGATTGCCTCGTCATCTAAAATGAGCAAATTTGCAGTTCTTTGTAAGTGCTTAGGTCGATTTAGTTCACGCCCTAATCACTTTTTGCATTTTAGCAGGTATATCGGTGCAGAGATACGGCATAAAGTAACGGTGTAAAAATATGACGTCGACTAATTTGAGCCACCACTCTCGAAGTGGCCGCCGCAGTGAACAGCAGCGTGCTTTGCACTAGGAGGCCTTCCAAAGAGGTCCTGTAGTGCGCCGCAACCGCCCCTCGTGTACAGCAAGCAACAGGATGCACAGAACGCGCACGATGCCCAATTCCCGAGCCTGGGGCGTTGAAGAAGAGGTCCACCTTTGCGAGGCGCACACAAACGTATCAGAGGACCGTGCAACAGTCGCTGACCAAGTTCTGTAGCGTGTTCATGAGCAGTTTGTCGCTCTTGAGGGGGAGTCTACACGTAACGCTAGACCTCTCCAGACACACTGGTCTAGTTTGATTCGGCCCGATGTGACCCTCTACGTTTCTCTACTTGCAGCAGTACGTGTAAAATTGTGAACCCGTTGTGGACCAGCCTTCGCAGAGCTGCTACAACCTTCATGACAGGATGTATACCTTTTTTTACCAGCGGCATATCTCCGCCATCTGAAGTAGGGGGTCCTGGCGGCCGACAGCAGCGACAATTCACAGGACAAACTCCTTGCTCATTCGAAATCTTCGTCTAAATTGATCCTCTGTGTAGATTGGAGTGTCGGAGAGGTACACGTTGTAGAAGCGCTGATAGGCACCTACAGAGTCTCGTCGGAGATTAGGCTGGCGACCCTTACGTTGCCGGAGCTTCATACGCGCGCGCGCGCCGGCAACATAGGAGGCGCCGGTTTGCACTGAACAGGGATGTTGTAGCGAGTGTAGCTGTGCTGAACATGCGAGAATACGAAAACTGAAAGAATGGTTTTTATGAAACCGCTACAAGCCTTAGCACTACCAATTCGCGTTCAACACGTAGTGCACTATTAATAGAACGTGAATACGACCGCGTATCTTTGTAACTGGTTTGCATGTTTTTGTTGATAACTAATCACTTTTCAGCCTAAGCACTACCCGTACTCTTAGAAAAACCATGGCATTCTATATTTATTTCAATAATTGGTCAATACAATATTATTGACTGACCCAGTATTGCAGTTACTATTTCAAAATATGAAATAAAATGCCTATTTTATTTTCCTACGACTCGTTCGTCAACTAACTACCAAAACTGGCAGCACCGCTCTGCTGGCCATGCTCGGCCAGCTCCTTGGCCAGTGCCACGTAGTCCACCTCCTTTCTCGCGCGCTTGCTCCGCGAATTTGCTAGCGTTACCGCCTCGGTCTTGCTGCGCTTCTTCGTCTGCAGCATCGTCACACCCAGTGACGTTGCTGCAGTCGGTGCTAGATAATTTGCTAGCAATGCCTGTTCGTGTGCGGCCTCTTTGGCGATCGCATCATCGTCCCAGGGCTCCTGCGCTGGGTTGATAAGCGCGCGTGTGTGGGCCGCGACACTACGCGCGAAGGGCGAGACCATGCGGCCGTGGAAATTGTAGCCACCTTCCAGCACCGAGATGAGTCTGCCATCGCAGCACGTGTTCGCCACTTGCTTGACGTGGCCAACGAGCCACTCGTAGTCTTGCTCCAGCAGCGACACGTAGCCCCAGTTTACGAGCTCCTTCTTGTGTGCGTCAAAACCCGCCGATAAGAAGATGAGATCCGGGTTAAATGCGCGCAGCTTGGGCAGAATCCGATCCCGGAACGCACTGCGCCACTTGAGACGCGAAGCGGATGCGCCTTCGTGACAAAATGGCAGACCTTCGTCCCAAATAACAGGAGCCTCTTTCACACCCGAGACACCCGAACCAGGATAGAACCAGCCTTGGGTCTCACCTTTGGCCAGCTCCTCCTTGTTCTCGGGGTCCTTGTGTCCATATCCGTGCACCGAGCAGAAGAATACATTCTCAGAGTCATCGTCGCTGCGCCAGGGCTTGTATTGATAAACCACTTGCTTGCCAGTACCGTAAGGTGTCTCGTAGACAATCTCTTTCGTAGACGGCACCAGCTGTCGCACGATCTCTTCCGTGCCGTTGCCGTGATGCACGTCAAAATCCAGGATAGCTACCTTGTCGATCCCGCGATGCTTTAGATGTGCGCGTGCATACGCTGCACCGACGGCCACATTGTTGAAAAGACAGAAGCCAAGACTTCCCTCGGGGTCATTCTCGCACACCACTTTACCCACGGGTCCAGCGTGATGTCCAGGTGGCCGCACGATGCAGAACGCATTCCTGCACTCACCCGCCACAACCTCGTCCACCGCTTTGCACACTGCCCCAGCGGCACGGGTGGCCGCATCGTAGGATCGAACCGACAAAGCTGTATCAGAATCCAATGAATAGGTAGCATGGCACTCTTCAGCGTCGTCCATACTGCAAGAAGACGTCGATTTGGGTTGGCCTGGGAACTGGTGATGACTTGTGCCATCGTTCTTGGAAGAGACAGGTGTCTTACCAACAACTGATGAGGCAAGAGTGGCACATTTACGGCGCACACGATCGACGTAGTGAAATTCGTGCACACGCAAAATGTCGGCAATATCTGCTCGCTCAATATCGTGATCCCATTTCACATTTGGCCTCTGGAACTCGCGAGATCGCAGAATACCAAACACTGGGTCGACCAGGGTGTCGATTCGTTCAGGGTTTTCCGGTGGAGGGTCAGGCCCACCGCGATGATGATATGCCATGGGCAAATGCTTCCACACTTCAGGGTGGAAATAGAATCGAGTCTGATCTTTATGGGCAAAATCTTCCTTGTGGTCGGCTGATTCTGCAAGGCGCTCCCCTGCTTCTGCCGCCAGCAAACGCGTCTCCAGCGCATCGAACGCACACCTGTGAGCCACTTGAGCTGCTGTGTATCCATGTGTGTCCTTCAATGCGAAATTTGCGGCGACATCTCGAGGAGAATTGCGCAGGATCTCCACGCCCTCGGCAAAACCTGCACGCGCAGCAATATGCGCCGGTGTCTGCTGCAGAGGCGTCACGGGGTTCACGTCCACTCTGTATTCATTCACCAGCCTCCTTGCTGCACTAGCGGCTTGGTACTTCATGGCTTCGTGCAGCGCTCGGAATCCCACCTTGTTGCCCTTCTCCAGCAGCGTCTCGAGCTTCAGCGGCTTCTTCTTCCTCTCCCCATCGACTGCCCCACTCTCTTCAGCTTCCATGGCAGCTAAGTGTCGTCTGTAGAACGAGGCCAGCACGTCCATACACGCAACGAGGTCGTAGCGAGCACACAGATGGAAGACCGTGTTGCCCTCTTCGTCTCTCGTCGCCACCTTTTCGAACAGCAGCGCACGCACGTCGTCCCCATAGAAATCTCTGCCTGCCTCCAGCTTGCTCTCAACAAAGAGTTCGTTGATCAGCTGCTCACTGAACGAGGCGTTAATGGCTCCAACCCGCAGGATCAAGTGTAGGAAGGGCGTGCCAAAGTCTCCTCCCTTGAGTCGCAGCATGGCGCTCGTGAGTGCCGGCGAGTAGCGCAGCAGATGCAGCGCACAATCCGTTTGTTGATGGATCACGGCCACGTGCAGCGGCAGGAAGCCCATGTCATCCTTCTCCAGCAGGCTCGTCTCGCTCGAGAGGACGCTCAGGCGCGGAGGAGGCTCTGGACACTCGGACGGCAACGGCAGCAGAGAGCGAAAACGATCCGCGCGCCCTTGCTCCGCGAGGTTGTGCAGCAAATACACGTCCTCCTCTTCATCGTAGTCGCCATCCTCGTCCGGGGAAGCCCTGGGCGCTGCGTACAGCGACGCGTGCGCAGCCGCAGGTTCGGCTTGTGAGCTCTCCGCCATTTGCTCAATTCGACTGAGGAGCGAAAATGGGGCTTTATCCACCAATGAGAACGCGTCAACAAGCAGGTTTCCTCAAATTTGAGAAATAGACAGGAGATTTGCTACTGAGCGAAAATTAAACTTGAGTCTTCCGTGGAAGTCGGCAACAACTTCTACGACCGGGCTTTCGCGCGTAGCGCTGTGGTGTTTGTCAGCCCGGGGCAGAAGCCCTGGGACCAGGACGAGATCAAGACCGAGACCTAGGCGATGCTCACGATGGCGGGGACCGGAGTATATGTCGCTTGACGCGCCTCGTGTGACCTCATATATCAATAGCACAAAGGATCTGTTAAGCAGTTGCACGCGTTCATTCGGTCATAACGGCAACTATAACTAGCAAAGGGATATCTTGTCTTACTACCAACAGCGACTGCACTACACGCCTCGCTAATATCATTATTGCTAATGGACCTGCTCAGCCATCTCCTCGACCAGTGCCGCGCATCCCACCTCCTTTCTGGTGCTTACTCCGCGAATGCGCCAGCAAGTTGTCAATCCGGCTGACCTCCACCAGCTTTTAACTTGATATTTGTAAGGACGAAGTTGAAGTTCGCTGTTACTTAATCGTTACTTCCACTCTTGTAATGCTACTTAACGTGTCCTTGTGGCCCATCTACGACCGTTACAACCACACAGTGTCCATCAAACTGACTTTCATGTCCACCTTGTCTTTTCCCCAAGTCAGCCAAAACTACCGAGAGCGACATCGGGACTCGTTCAGGCCATGCGCGCTTCGCTTCTTTCGGCGGCGTTGCTGGTGCTTTTTCTAGTCGACGACGTCGCGGCCGAGACGAAGCTCGTGTCGGCGTGTTCGGCCGCCCTGTCGGACACCAACCCGCCTGTTCTGGAGCCTCTGCGTGCCGTCATCGGTGACGACTACGCCAACCTGCTCGTGGGCGTCTTGGGCAACTCAGCGGCCAGTAAATTCCTCATCTCAAATGCTGGCAGCTCGTGCCTCGCCAACATGAACGGGACGACGCTGGGCCAGGCAATGGCCTCCAGTACAGCCGTCGATACGTGCGCCAACGCCCTCGAGATGCTCAACGTGCCGCTGGTGCAGTACGCAATCGGCAATTTCTCCATCGCCTTAAGCAGCAGCGGTAGAGGAGCGATGGACTCATTCATTGAAGGTCTGGGACTCGTGGAAGAGGGCGACGTCGAGCAAATATGTTCATTGTACGTGGACGGCTTCGTGCCGTGTCTGCGCTCACAGTTGCTGCCGTCGCTGGCCACGCTGCGCTCCACGGCGGCGAACGGCTGCTGCGCTGCCTGGGAGAGCGAGAGCGTCTCGCTTTTCGACTACACAATCACAGGCCAGTACACCAAGATGGCGCAGCTTCTGGGCGACGTGTTCTGCGCCACACAGACGCCGGCTTTCAACGGCACCAGCTCGCAGCGATGCGGCTACACATTCCTGCAGAGCTCGGGCGAGGTGGCCAACACCACGTCTGCTATCCGTGCTGCGGCACTACTGGAGGACTTGCAGGTGCCCAGTGACCAGGCATGCTTCAAGGCTGAGGGTGAGGCCTACAACAATACGGACGGCAACATCGTCGAAGCCGTGGCGAGCGACCAGTACACGACGAGCGGCTGCGTGGTAGCGCTGGATCGCTTGGCTACGTGGATCGATGGTCTTCCGCTCGCTGACAACAGCTCCGAGTCGTACGGCATCGACCTGCAGTCCCTTTTTGGCTCAGGCAAGTGTGTCAACGGTGCCGACGTGTTCCCGTTGATCCAAGACTTTTTACCGAGCTCTATCGTGGATGGTGTGGCCACCTACTTCTCCGACGCGTGTCTCCACGTTCCCATGAAATACGCCGACGGCTGCAGCTTCTCACGTCCAGCCTCTTTGGTGGATTGGAACTACGAGCCAGCTCACGCCAGTCAAGCAGGATCTGAAGAGCACGGGGATGGCACCTCCGCCATTAACTCGATCAACACTGTGCCGCCGAACGTGACGTCTGACTCTAGCGCTGCCATGCCCTCGTCATCTCTACAAGGTTCCACAGCGACTGCCGTCACCGTATTACTCAGTGTCGCCTTCATGTCGATGTGGTAGCCCAACGTCCTTGTTTATAGATATTTTAACACGTTACGATACCAACAAATCGAGACCATTTGATATTCCACCGTTAGGCTTGTTGCGTATGTACATGCCCCTGCAGTCGGGCTGCTCTAACCTCTGACTCTTCCAACGTTCTGGTGGTCTCGAACTCGCAGCTTCACACGCAAAGAAAACGAAAGTTAAAATTTAGAGCTCGCACGACAACCGGAAGGCGAAACAGTTGTCTCCAGCTTCTTCCTGGGCTTGATGTTGTGGCTCTGTATGAAAGAGTAACGCACGTCGAGTCATGATAGTGTAACTAAACCTCCTCGTAGTTAGACGAAAAGCCCCGTAGACGAGGAGCCCTTCGTCGAGTCCACGACGGCTGCCGAGCGCGACGACTCGTAGTCGGACGCTCGCGAGTCTTCCCGAGACCTCCTGCCGCGTTGCTCTGCCTCGTGCATGGCCGAAGCCGATTGACCCACATCGTGTGTGGACATGTACGACTCGGCCAGAGACGTCTGCGGGTCGTAGCTGAAGGCGAAGCCACTGCCAGATCCCCGAGTCTTGCCGGCGAACTGCGCCTGCTGTTGGGTAGCAACAGGAGAAACAAACGTTAGACAATGCGTTCCTAGAACCTTGAATACTACAGGTAAGGCAGACAATACTTACGTTGTAGCCGCGACCAGGAGACGACGAGTTGATGTACGCGGTTTCGTCGTCCTGCAACATGCCGTTCACCACGGGGATGCCAGCTTCGATGTCGATGCGAGACATTGCGCGGTTCTGCCTCGGGTCCTTGCCCTTGTGCAGCACATACTGCTCCTGCACAATCTGCCACGGGTCTGGGTAGAACCGACGGCAGATCGCCGTCCACGTGAAGTGACGCAGCAGAGAAACCACCAGACAGATCGGGATGACCATCCAATACGTTTCTTGCCCCAGTGTGTTCTGGAAGCTGCCGTATTCCGTCGAGAACATGGAGATCCAGTAGCTCGAAATGAGTGGAGTAAGCGGCAGGTACGCGATCACGCCCACGAAGAACAACACGGTGCCGTAAGCGGTCCACGACATCTGCAGCATGCACAGCTTGATGTTGGCCACCAAAACCACCATCGTGAAGGCCAGCAGTCCGTACTGCACCATGGGTGCACTGCCTGCATTGGAGAGGTTCTCATTGAACGCGTACACGACAAACACGAAGATGACGGCCGACTCGTAGACGGCACTGCAGATCCACTTGAAGAACGTGTAGTTGTTGAAGAGTTCCATGCGTGGACCAACCAGGTACAACTCCGGGAAGTGCTTGCCCACTTCAAACGGTACGTCGTAGTCGAAAACGCCCAGCATAATAATCGGCAACGAAGTGTAGCAGATATTGTACAGCTGAAAGCCCAGCTCACCGTAGAACTTCTGGCCGGACGAGCCCGTGCAGAACATGTAAAAGTACTGAGCCAGCACCATCACGATATTCTTGTAGAACATGTAGCCCGCCAGAATGGCCATGCGCTTGTAATTCAGACGCCCGTGGTGCAGCAGAAGCTTCTCCAAGAAGTAAAACTGGCCAATAGCATAGTCACTGGAGTTCACAGCTTGCATTCCTTCTTGGCCCGAGATACCCACGCCAACATGAGCGCGTTGAATCATAGCCACATCGTTGGCTCCGTCGCCGATCGCCAGCGTTCGCACCTTCTTGTTCGTCGTGCGTACCAGAGTCACCACCTCGGCCTTCTGACTGGGCGACACACGGCAGCACACGACAGCGTCACAGGCCATGGCCAGCGCCAAGAACTCATGCTGGCATCGCTCGTCTGCCAGCGTCAGCTCTAAGCACTCGCCGTCGATAACCACAGCGTGACGGCCACTGCCTCGCTGGACCTGCGCATTCGCATCCGAGAGATGCGAGAAGATGGCGTCCTTGGTCGGGTACAAGTCGCAGTTGAAGACAAACTGCTGCATGTCGTTATCCATGAGCTGGCACGCATACGAGATGTTGATGGCCGTCTCCTGCTTGTCGCCAGTGAGCATCCAGACGCGCATACCAGCACGCATGAGGTTGGCGATGCAGCTGGGCACATTGTTCTGTAGCTTGTCCTCAATCGCCGTGGCGCCCAACAGCTCCAGGTCTCGCTCGATCTCCGTCATCAGCTTGTCGATCTCGTTCGGTTGGCCGTTCTTACGCTTGTCAATTTCTTCCAGGGACGAGTTGGCGTCCTTAAAGCGCGCGCTCCAGTTCAGATACTCCTTCTCGTCCACACGACGCTGCGCAATCGTCAGCGTCCGCAGTCCATCGTCACCGAAAGTCTCTAAGTGACGCATTGTCTCCTTCAGCATCTCAGGGTCGCTCTTCCCCTTGGCCAGCATGGGATAAATCACATTGTCAGCACCCTTGGTGAGCACCCAGTACTCGCCATTGGGATACTGCACCACCACCGACATACGCTTCCGGTCACTCGTAAACTCCAGAACATCCAGGATCTTGAACTCCAGCAACGTGTTTGGCTCGGTGGCGCCGTTCGAGTAGCGACGGATCAATTCTGGATGCTTCACGCGCACGCGAGCAACGCCCAGTCCACGGGATTCGAAGCTAAACCCAAAGAACTTTGCGCCTGACACCAGCGCCTGTTCATCCGGCGACGAGGCCGAGAAACGCACCTCCGAGCTGCCGTCCACCGTCTCAGGGATGACAGTCTGGCACAGACTCAGATGCAGGAAGAACTCGGCCTCCCGGTTCGGCGTGTCGTCCGCAATCGGCTTTTCCAGCGCGTTGAACAGGCGCACGTCCTCGAAGTTGACGTACGGGATCTTGGCTTGGCGTGTGGCCGGGTCCGGCTCCGTCTCGGCTGGCACGGCCACACCCTTTCGACGAAGCGCGGCGCGGCCAATCTCCGTCATTCCTGTGCCGTACGACACGCCGTTGATCGAGCACTTGCGGAACTCCATGACGTTGCAGGTCAACGTGCCGGTCTTGTCGCTAAACACGTACGAGATCTGGCCCAGCTCCTCGTTCAGTCCCATGGATCGAACGATCATGCGCACATCCGATTCTTCATAGTACATATCCAAGTCCCACGTCATGAAGATCGCCTGGATAAACATGACCATCGAGATCGTCACGTACAGAGAGACTGGGATCATCTGGTACATGAGCAAAAAGTAGTAGCCAAAGCCAATGAACCACTGGCTCGTCATACTGGGCGACCAGCTCAAGTACCAGCTCTCTTCGATATTGCTGTTGAGCCAGATGACCTGCACAGTCGTGGCGATAGCGCACAGGAAGCAGAGCAGCAGGAAGAGCCAGATAATCATCTTGTTGACCGTCTCGTTGATGGAGCTCCACTTGGGGCGCGTGGCGGTCGCGCTCTGCATGATCTTTGTGTCCGGTCCAGTGTTCACCACGAGGCCGTAGATCCAGTCTGTGTTACGCAGTTGACAGCCACGAAGCAGCACGTTCTTGATGGCGATAGGCTGCGGGTGCGTCTCTGTCGCCTTCGTTCCTTCCGTGACGGACAGCGTACCGTCGAAGCGCCCGATGGCCTTGTTGGGGTTCTCGCAACGCAGTTGACCCGCGAGTGCGGCCACTTGAGCCGCAGTTCGCACGTGCAGCGTGGCATCGCAGGCGTGACGCAGCTTGAGGTTCGTCTCTCCGTCCAGACTCTTGGTCTCCACGTAGCAAATGCCCGCGGGTTCGCTGGGGTTGGGCTCAGCGACGGCTAGAATCAGCAGGTCAGCGGGGGCTGTCTCTCGGTTGTGGAGCTTCACTACCGAGCCAACTGTGAGCGTGGCCCAGTGCATGAGCGCGATGTCTGGGTCGTCCACGCCTCCCGCTCGGTTGAGCGCCTCTGACGTTCCTGTGAACGTCTCCTTGAGCACGTGGCACTGAGCCGAGTTGGCCTCTTTGTCTGCGAGGTGTCGTCTGCGGTCCTCAATGACAGCGAGCACTCCGTCCACGGCCAGGATGAAGACGAGTACGGGCAGATTGGAGGGCAGACCGTTGGTGTTACTGATACTGCGGATACACTGGAGGATGGACACAAGTAGGAAGTAGGCGTTGGCCAGTTTACGGAAACTCTCGAGCATAAAGAGCGACAGGAAGTTCCACGTCGTGTACTTGGACGTGATCACCACGTTGGAGCAGAACTCGGGCGGAGCGTTGGCCGGCAGGCTGCGCTGTCGCTGCGTGGCTGGCAGCGACACTACGCGGAAGTCAGCCGACTCATCCCGTTTACTTGCGATGGTGGGGTCGGGGCCCCCTCGGAGCGCCATGTTGCGCGCCCCCGTCTCGAGCTGAGCCGACGAGTTGGAGCTGGACGGAGTTTGCTGCGCGCGCGATGTCTGCAGCTGGTGATACGCGTCCTGGTGTTGGGGAGCGCCCACGTCCATTCGCGAGTGGAGGAGTGGAAGGAGCGCGAGGCGGAAGCTACCAATATGCCGTGCTCGTAGAGGCTTCTCTCTGCCTTCCCCAATTGAAATGGCGTTCCCTGGCGCAAATGGTGGGAAAATGCCCAAATCAGTGTAATGCGATTTCTTAAAAGCTGAACCGTGTTTATTGACTTGATTCGTGTGCTGTACAGGTAAACAACCTTAAATAATTTTTAGAATTTTAATTGTGCTACATGTACGATAACAGACAAAACCGTTGTGAGATATAAGCGCTATACCTGGGTCATCCTATGGGTCTGGCATCGTGAACAACTTGATCCTCATTTTGCTTCCTGTCGCACACCGTTTCAGCATTAAACATACAAATTATCACTGATTTGGGCATTTTCCCCGCGAATCGTACCCAGTAAACAGCTGGCAAAATCCAGCCCCAACCGCTGCAGAGACAGGCGATAAATGCAACGTGTGATGTATATCATATTATGAAGGATGTATATCATATTATGGAGGTTTTGGAACTGTCAGAAGTTTAGCCTAAGTTAAGCTGATACATCTCAGCATTGTTTATGAAAGGATATATGTTATAAGATCCGCAAATGATCGCTTTGGCATTTCAAATTAAAAACGGGGCTGCCTGTCCCACGATGACGGCGCGGGATAACACTCCTAACCCCAACAAATTTTGTCCTTAAACAGAGGACGAAATAAGATGCAAGACCGTAAAAAAAAGCGTGTATAGGACTGCAAATTACTTGATTTTACTATTGGATTTGAGGACTTTTGACAAATCAGCTTCTGGGTAGACATTCCAGACACCTTGCGGCAAAACAGTCGTAGGTTTTACGGAGAACTGCTATTATTAATAATAACATGGTTGTAGAGAGCTAATAAAGGGCTATATTTTGATATACATCCACACGAGCATCTACCAAAATTGAGGCTAAGCAAGCTATTTTTTGTATTTAATGGAGCGATTCTAGGATCCTAACGGCTAAGGGAATCGCTTCTGATTGGGGCTAAGTAAGCAATTTGTTTAGACAAGGGACTTTTAACTGCAGATGTTTTGAATAGCCTATAATATTCAATGTTATATCCATAATATTGTGCTTTGCAGATAGACCATAATGTCGCTCCGTTTTACGGCTTAGATCGAGTATGGTCGGAGCATAAAAGAAAAACATAAAAATGAGGTGGCACCAGACTGACATGGATCTGTCCTCGGTTTGCGTTTGAAATACGCAAAAGTCGTTTTACAGGACGATTTATCGTCAATCGACCACGAGCGCTCGACTTATTAGCCACCCTAACTAGATCGATTTGTCCCTTTTATATCCTCGATTTATAAAACGACCTCAAATTATTTTAAATCGAGCATGCTGCTATTAAAAAATAAGTGAAAACGCCAAAGCTTTGAAAAGCACAAAACATGTGCATGCGGGCGATATATATGGCGACACTTTCGAGTTGACGAGTTTGTTGGCGCCGACTTACAATGTAACATGTCATGTTTCCGTCGCTACGTTGACCCCACCAAATGAAGACGCGGTCAGTGGTGTCGCCACTATCCAAATACGTGTACAGCCGACTTACTCTCGTATCAGGTCGATCCATGATCGGCATCATGCTCTTTGAGACAAAACCACCGGCGTAGTTGACTCTTGCCCGAAGATCCAGCAGTCGACCAGCTTCGAGCTTCGAGCTTCGAGCATGAGCACGCCGGCCAACAATCCCGCATTAATTAAGATCACTCTCCCAGTGCCGCAGCCGCGCTTGACGTCCGTGATCATCTCGCCCTTGCCAAATCCAGTACCTGTATTATCACGTCAAATGGACGCCTTCTGAGCAAGCGCACCCTCCTCAGTGGATTTTGGCGGATCAATCGGGAAGACAACCGCGTACGTCCTCGCGAGGACTCGCTGTCGTGCCGTAGCGCTCCATGGGTGGTGAGCGGGGAGCGTCGGCGTCGATGAATATCCAAGCAGCGATACGAAACAACCCGAGCTTGCAAGCGGACCTGAGAATGGGCAGTGGTTTATTCCCGTTGCACTGAGTCGATCATTTACGATAACCGGTAGTTGAACTGAAAATCACCAGTCGATGAAAGAGCTTTGGTGCCGTTGGGTAAGGAAGGCGCGCCGTAGTCTGCAGCCATCAGACATTTCTCGGTGCACGTTGATTGATGGAGAGATGTGGACTGACTGATGGCTTCGTACTACTCGCTGCAGGAACCGCGGGGGTCTTTCACGCTCTGGCCAACGAAAGTTCCAGCCATTTCAGAATCGAGAGAGATCCCCATCAATCCCTAGGCACGACAACTGAAGGCTCAAGACCATCGGACGATGGAGGCCCATCAATCAGTGGGTAGGGTGCTCTACCTCCCCGACGGGAGCTTCTACGTGCAGGCCTGTCTCCCGGGTGTCAACTTCTGCCCGGAGGTTCACGTCTCGGACGCTGGGCTTGGCGAGTGTCGGGGTGGCGCGTTGATGGACACTGTGGACACGATTGACTCGCACGAGAACAATGAGGAGGAGGTGCCGGCTACTGCTGCACCAAAAAGCGTCTCGTTGTTGGATGTGGTGGATGCAATCGACTCCGACGATGACGATGAGACCGTTGGGGCTCAGAGCCAAGCAAGTCTGCAAGATGCTGTGAGTGCCATGAACTTGGACAACGAAGAGCTACCGGACGAGCAGACCCGCCCAACTCAGGTGGCCATGTCGGGGGCTGCGCTGGACTTGTGCCCGCCCATTGACCTCGACCGTTTGTCCGACACGGACTCTTCCTCGTCTTCCGAGGAGGAGAGCGACGACTATGACTCCGAAGACACCGAGAGTGACGAAGAATTTGTTGGCAGACGCACTGCCCGCGCTCCCCAGGTGTCGTTGTGGGAATGTGACTATCTACCGGTGGCCGACGTGGACAAGCTCATTCGCGCAAACATGGCGGAGGCCGAGGCCAAGAAACCTTGGCGCTTTGTGTTTCGCTGCCTTAAAGTTCCCTTCAACTTCAAGCGGATCAATGACCCGTTCGACGTGTTTTTCATGCGCTGGGACGAGTTCTGGCTCGTGCATGGTCGTGCAGTGTGGGAGCGCGACTTCTGGCAGCCCTTAGTGCCTGGCTCAACGGAGTACTACCGCCGAAAGTGGCGACAAACTCGAGCTCAACGTGCTTTTCGTGAGTTGGGTACGGATCTGGTGCAGCGACTGGGGGAGGATTATCGTCTGGCCCTTGGCAAGGCGCTGAAAGAAGGCTGGTGGTATCGCACAGAGCCTTTTCCGCTTCGTAGGTTGTTCCTGAAGAACTGCAGTCTCTATGAGGAATACTTGGCGACTCGAGTGACGGATCGTTGGCCTCGCGGCAAGAACTTCCTGATGAAACGAGGGCTGAAGCCACTGTGGTGGCTCACCGATTCCAGTCCATCTACCGGTACAAACAGCTATGGTTTGTAAGGTGAAGAATGGATGTCGGCTAGTTCGTTGCACGGGTATCGAGTAGCTGAGAGTAATAAGGCCGCGTTGCGTCGATAAGTTATTGCTGCTCGAACTGAGCTAAGAATGAAGGAGTATTTGAGGATTGAAGGTGCGTGAATGTAAGTGAACAAATTGCTTATTTTCTGATTAATCTCACTATGCAGACATACCGCTTTTAACCAGCGGTTAACAGGAATGCACCCTTTATTTAGGAGTTTGCACGGCCTCGAAGGCTAGGGACTTCTCGGTGCTATCGCCATCTTCGTACAGCTCCACATCCTTACCGCGCGGCTCGTAGCCGAAGACCAGCACAATACCTGAAATCACCATCAGCAGTCCGCCGAACACCCACATGATGCCCTCGAGAGACACATTCCAGTCACCAAACATGGAGGCACACAGGTACGGGCCGCTGAACGAGCCGATGCGGCTGAATCCCGACGGGTAGGCAGCACCCATGCCACGGGTTGCCATCAGGTAGTTCTCTGGAGTGTATGCGTACACACAGCCCCAGGCACCAAGCATGAAGAAGGACGTGAATGAACCAGTTACCATGACGGGAATCTTGGACGCATCACGTAGCCCATGGCAATGGCAGACGCGAAGGATTCCGCGAGGAAGATCACAAGGGTCTGTTTACGGCCGATGATCGCGTAATATGACACGGAGATGCCGAACCAGAGCGTCGACAGGACTGTGGTGCGTACGCGGAACTGGCGATGGAAGAGCACACCGATGCGCTTGATGCGAGACTCCGGGAGTGAGCCGTGGCGGGTGGGCGTGCTTGGCGGTTCAACCAAGCAAAACAAAGAATTATATCATAATTTTTAAATTAACTTAATCTTTATTAATACATTTATATTGCAAACAAAAAATAGTGTTTCGATAATAAATTACGTTTCTTGCGATTTAATTTATGCTTGCTAATTTCATTTAAGAGGGCGCCAAAAATGGAGGCAGCTACCGTAGTTGAGATCTCCTACTTCAGACCTTGTTAAATTGCTAAAGTTGCTGTGTTGTGTGACCTGCAATTTTAGATGAACAAAAGCATTTATCAAACTATTTGTTTTGAATTTTTTGTCTATACTTAAGTATCACTTTTGAACCTTTTCTACGGTATGAATTAGGCGATCTCTCTGAAGTGGTAAATCTCAAATACAGTACATGTATAGTATACAAACCGGTCGGTTCTACCGGAAGCCACATCTATTTTATGAGAAGTGCAGATAACGGGCATAGTGAAACAGGGAATCACCATTACTATCAAATATTCGCTGATGACAAGTGCGCTGCATGTTGCAGCAAGCATGAGCTGTATCCACATTCAGGTCAGAGTTTGCATTCTACGTGTCACCTACACCCGCACAGCTCCGCGCGCAGCAGCGGCGCAAGCAGGCACGGCAGCAGGTGGCTAGAGAGAACAGAGGAGCTAGAGATTTAGAAAATGCAAGAGAGATAGCTAGAACAGATCTACTTAGGCTACAAAATGAAGTTGAATAGGAAAATGCCAAGATTACCCTAGCTATGCGCAGTCAATCTGAGCGGTTGAGACGGCTCGGTGAGGCGGCGTCCGTTTATGATCATCTGCACCTGCGTGGACATACTGAGTCTGAGTCTGTTAAGATCCTCGTGGATGCGGAGGCTGTCGCGGGCGCTGAAGCTCAAGCCGCCGCAGGCGAGTAGGACGCTGCGGATTCTGCTCGACTTCGGTGTTGATGTGGATGATGCGGACGACGGCGACTCCGTTTGGCCCGTATCTAGTGCCTTGGTGGTCGACGACACTATCAGCTGGTCCCTGGAGTCGAAGGAGCTGGATATCAGCCAAAGCCAGCTCCTCCCCATGGATCCCCAGCAGGTCGCCGCCGAGAGCCGCCTCACCCGGCTCAAGGCAACGCAGCGGGAGCTGTTTGGCATCTCACAGACCAACTATGTCGATGGCACTCTGGCCTTCTTCGACCCAGCAGTGTACATCTGCACGGACGCGGTGCTACGCTGCTTAGGTAACCTGGTTTTGTGCTATTTTTCTGTCTATATTTTACTTTATACTATTTTTTCTGATCATACAGATGCCTGGGTCGCCTCGGTGGGCCAGAGCCGGCTGCGGGCGCAGGAAGAGACATTCGCGGGTGATGCCGGTAGAGAAACCCCGTTGCCAGTGCCCCCGGGGTCGCTGAAGCATGTACACGGAATTGTGTTCGTCTCGATGAGTTTTGTGGAGAGTTTTGCGGACAACCTTCGCAGCCTCAGAAGGCTGGACCTACACTGTCTCGGGCCAGAAAAACTCTCTGTTTGATTTTGGAAGTCACAACGGCGGCACCTGTGCAGTTGTCGAGAGGCTGGCTCACGGGTTGTGCTACAACCGCGACGGTCAAGTCCTGGTGCATCTGGGCGCATCAACAAGATCGACTATTTAATCTCGCTCGTTGACTGCTCTTCTGCAGGGATGCGGTGAACGGCACCATCGTCGACGCCATTTGTCACGCCGGTCCGCGCACAATCAAGGTTGCTGAAGTGGGAAGGCCTCCGAAGGGCATGCTAGTCATGGCTTTCCGCTTGGAGGTCGACCTGGTCATGCCTGGTGGTGTTTACTGGGCTGACCTGTGTCTCTAGTTCGGGTACCGAGACTGGGCATGTGCTCAGCAGCCTCAGCCACTCGCAGCGGACCGACCACAGGATGATGTGGTGTAGTGTTTTCTCGGAGATCGCTGACGACCATCAGCGAGCAAGGACAAGACTACCTTCAAGTTGCTCAAGCCACGTACTCTCGGTTATATGACGGAAAGTGACCTCGAAGTGCGAGAGACTCGACTCGGTCACTACCGAAGGCTCGTCGGTGCTCCACTATGGCCAAGATGTCATTCAAGGTAGGCTGTCCTTATTATTAATAATGGGACTAGCCGGATTCGCATTCAGCGGACAAGAACTGACGGCCACGGTACGAAGACTAGGCGGCCGTTGGGAGCGACGTTTGGGAAGGCACGACGACCGTTTGAACGCTCGGCGATGGTTCAGGAAGAGTCGCTGAGCTCTGAGGAGTCGCTTGACATGCGAAGAGGTCCATAACGGATCGTAGTTTAATTGATATTTGTATACTTGATTAGGCTTGCATATTAGGACATGGCCCGAAGGGGCAAACATAAATACAGAACAGAATTTCCACTCAAGCACACAGAGCGATGTCCGGCTTCAAGGTAAGCGTCTGGTCAAGCTTGTTTGAGTGTGTTATGCCTGTCGGTGGACTCGAAGCTCCGTAGCGAGGGTTCATCTGGCAAGGCCAAGTGTATGTGTGTGGCCGATTAGTATCGGGTGTTTACGGGGCGACTTTATTGTGCCTATTTGCTCGATTGGGGAGTGTGTGTCGCCTCCTATCTATTCTTTCAGCCGAGGTTAACCCTCGGCGCCCTCGTAAAAGGCTTACCCGTGCCTGGTACCCTTCCGCTGTTGGGACCACGAGGATTTAAGTGTGTGAGAACATCTGCTAGCTTTGCTCGTGCTAGTAGTGTGTTGGTATTGTACTGGTTGGCCTATATAAGAAATTTACAAGGTCCAGTCTGTCCCGGTGCAAGGGCAGAACTGGGGTCTTCAGGTCCGCCCGAACGATCGTTTACCGTTCTGGTAGACGTATTGTCGTGGGAACTACCTAACTACATTAGTAGCTAGAGTTCACGTAGGATTTCCAACACCACATACCGAACGAGATCAGGATTCCTCTGGTCAAGACGAGGAACATGCTCGACAGTAAAGAATACGGCTCACATGTGAATGCCGGGCCGTCCGAGCAATTGGACATACCCGGGCATGAGGGGAGAAAATATCGGCTGTCGAAAAGGCAAGTGGCGTTGGAGACACATATTCTGTGGGTACGACGGACGGAGAAGATTATCCCGTTAGTGACGAAGTTTCGTCGCGGTCGGCCGCAGCGGATCAAGCTAACCAACGTCTCTGACCGGACGGTGTGCTTCTCGGCGCACGACGACATAGCAGTGTTAGTACCAGCGGGTGATCTGCCCAGAGGTGACGGCTACGTGCGTGTGGATTCCAAGAAGTACCGAGACTGGCAGGTGCTCGCCTACGAAGGTTGTCGAGACCGTGAGCTATTTCAACGGGAGTGCGAACTCTATGAACAGTGGCTTGCTACCCAACCTCCGTCGGTGGAGCGACCAGACTATCCGGAGACCCAAGGAGTGGCGACGCGGCCTCCACAAGACTCGCTGGAATGTCCAGGAGATCGACTGACGTGTGGAGAGCGTTGGGACCAATTATGAAGGAGCGTGAGCACGTTCTCAAACGTCTGGGGTGACAACCGGGGACCCGACTGAGGTCCAATTTTTCCGGGAGTTCCTCAGATAGCGAGATCTCGGCCACGCGCGAATACACGCTTGCGAATAAAGACTCGCAGGCGCACCCACACGGACTTGTGGCTACTGTGAAGGTGATGGACATGTTCGTTCGACGCCCACTGTCAACGAAAGTAAAACGGAAGATGCAATCGCTACTCTGGAAAGTACCTATGCTTCGGTGGCACGAGTGTTGATGACGGAAGGCAATGAAGCTTCGGACAGCACTATAATGAACCATTACGAGCATCCTGCTAATAAAATCGGTCTCGAAGACTATGCAAAGGAGTTGGTTTTCCTTCCCGACTTTACCGAGGAGTCCAATACGACGATAGACTTATGGCAAGTTGAGCTCGAAAAGGTAAGTTGCGAAGTGAGATTAGCGTTAGAGGTCCTACAGCCCAGTCTACAAAGCACTCCTACCAACGGGCCCCTCGGGGAGCAGCACTTGTGCTTAGTCATGCTTTCTGTTGCTCCTCCAATAGGCGTCGTTGTTGCACGCCGCTGTCCACTCCTGGCTGCCGCCGCGTGCCACTCGCTCAATGCTGCTGCCGCTCGCTGCCTTCTTGCCTCCAGAGCACGCGCCTCATCTTGTCATTCGCTGGGGCCTCATGCCCCGGGAGATCAGAGCCGAGATTGGCGCCGGGATCGGCGTCAAGGTTGGCTGCACGCTCGCGCTGCAGTGTCGTCTGGTTCCAGCGCCCTGACGGTGCTCAACACTGGCCCCCAAGACGACCACTGCGCTCGATGAAACTGGAGAATGAAACTGGAATGTCGAAAAGCTGAAATTTAAAACTAGACAACTTGAAAATCGGGAAAATCGGAAAATGTCACACCGGAATGGCCAGACTCTGCACAAAGGGTTAGGTAGACTGACCACGGTTGACGCTGGAGTTGAAACCTGCCGCTACAGCAACGCTCCAAGCTCCGGAGAATTCGCCGACTCGACGTACTGTGTCACGAGAGTAGGTACATCATTGTAGATCGCTTGGAACGGATCCCACGAGCTTTCGGCGTCCTCGAGTCCGCGCCAGGCAACATACAGCTGCCACTCGTTGGCGTTAGCGTCGAAATGGTGGTCGGCAATGGCACGGACGCCCAACACAATTCCCTGCGTGGCGACATGCTGTAACGGGGTTACACGCAAGTGGCTACACGTAGCCGCTTGGTTACATGGAGGGTTCTCGAACGTTGCTGTAAGACACACCAATGGTTACACTTTGCAGACCGCTGGTCTGTATGCATTTAGGCTTCCTATTGGTAGATAAGCATTTCTTTCTATCAATTAGATTAGCAGGGTTCTGACAGCCATCGGATGGCAGAATACCTTTCATATAGGATATCAGTTTTAGGAGGAAACCCAGTCCAGACATAAATCATAAATAATAGTTCTCATTTTAACCCAAAACGGCTTTTAGCTTTTCTTATTTTAGTAAATCTATACTTTCGGACGAAAGTATAGTTAACCTAAGTTTAAGCAAACTACGCTTCCTCGTACACGTGCGCTAACGTGTAAGCCGAAGTAGTGGGCACAGAGTTGACCCATTACACCTGGTAGAACTTTGTAGTCCGTCCAACAACCGACTACCAGACTTGTTCGTATGGAATACGAACATGGGGCCGAGAACCAACCCATGGACGGTAATCCGTCCATGCGTGGCCCGAGCGAGTCTGCAACGCACATTGCACGTGCAGACTGCCCCCACCTGTCAGATCCAGAGTGGGAAGCTCTCCAAAGACTGGCAACAGTCATTGGGGAGGCGGCCGTAGCGACGATGCTACGGACGTTGTCACCGACAGAGCAACACGGTGTTGCTCTGGGCTTCATAGTCAAGGAGCAGCGAGATGCTGCTGCCGCTACGACTACGACGGCGTCGTCTGGGACGACACTGCGCGTGCAGTCATTGAAACTGCACGTGAGCAACTATGTGGGAAAAGAGGGGGGACCTCTTCTCCGATGGCTTGTCGAGGTCGACACTGCCATTGCAGCTCGACGCATCTTCGACGATCCGTCGAAGGTTGCGTTCGCCATGTCATGTCTTGTCTTGGCGGACGAGCGAGGAGCTGGGCGTATGGACGCCGGCTCACGGACGCTACGTTCTTCGGCACGTACGCGGAGTTCAAGGAGGAGCTCAGACAAGCGTTTGAGCCTCCTAAGAACGAGTTCCGGTCGAGGGCTGAGTTCCTCGACCTGCAGCAAGCTAAGCATGACGTTCATGTTTACGCCCAACGTGCGCGGTACTTGGTCTCGAACATCGTGACCAACCCGATGGACGAGGCGACCAAGGTCGTCACGTTCATGAAGGGCTTGAGGGATGGACCCGTCAAGACCTACCTCTTCCGAGAGTACCCAAGTACTCTCGAAGCTGCGATCACCCTTGCCATGCAAGAGGAATTTAGCCTGCGGTAGGCTAAATTGCATGTGAACGTGTCGAGGATGGCACGTCCGGTGATGAGAACGGGAGGTCCGGAACCTATGGACCTCTCGAACGCTACGGCTGCTGGTCACCAGCAGCGGAACAACAGTAGCGTGCGGTGTTCCCGATGCGGATACACCGGACACTTTGCGCGTGAGTGCACAGCGGCTGTGCACAAGGCCGGGGGCCGACGTGGCGATGCCAGGCATCGCCGCGATCAATTAAAAAAAACGCGCGGAACCAGTAGACGCGGGTCGCCCTACTGGTAGTGCAGTCACGCGTGTCTACAACGGACACGCGACACTGAAGACTGCAGACCCCAGTGAGAGAGACTCTCACTGCAAGAAGCAAGATGACAATCCAAATCTTGTCATCCTGAAAATAAGGTCGAAGAGAGAGAACTCTCTTCGTGTTCAGGTAGACTCGGGTGCGTCGAACAACTTTGTTCGACAGCAAAGTCTACCGAAGCTGAACTTCGAGGATGTAGACACACCTCGAAGTGTGTTGGAAGTGCGGTTGGCAACGGGTGCCACCGTGAGAACTGAGAAGCGCGTCGTACGCGTGCGCTTCTCGTACAAACACCGGGTGTTTGTGGAGAACTTATCGTCTTAGACTTAGACGATAAGTTTGACTTGGTGTTGGGCATGCCGTGGCTTGCACGGCATGATCCAGTGGTCAACTGAGAGAAGCGTACGCTTGTACGCTTCGGACGCAACGCGACAGAGAGCGATGGCCCTGTCAGTGTCGCGCATGCACCGCAAGGTGCATCCGATCACACCGTTGAGGCCGCACAGTGTGTTGCAGCCTCCGGTGCCCACACACAAGTCACAACGACTGATGCAGTCGTTGAATCAGTCTCAAATCAGAAATCAGATTTGAGGTGCGTTCCTATTTCAATGTGCGTATCAACTCTGGGAGTTGATCCATTAAGTATGGAAGAGACTTCAGCTACAGGCAGTAGCTGTAAAGTCGGCGTGTCAGCTCCGGGAGTTGACATGAAAGGCTCCGCCGCAAGGCGTCGAGGGAACAAAGGTGTGTCGGCTCCGGGAGTCGACACAAACTCCGCCACAAGGCGTCGAGGTGTCAAAAGCGCATCAACTCCGGGAGTTGATGACGCGGCAAGCAGTGTTGGCGGTTGCGAACTTCCAACACCGGAAAAGCTTGCGTGCAGCCGGGCTGCACGGCGAAGCGATATGCAATCAAGCCGGGCTTGATTGTGTGCGTCCGCGGAAAGAATCCGCCGACGGTTACGACAACGGAAACCCATCCAAGGCCGGGCCTGGACGAGGAACAAGTGGAGCCGGGCTCCACAAAAATAAACGACAGCGCAAGCAACACAAGCTGCGCAAGTCTCGGTCCGGGACCGAGACGCTACAAGAGATGTCTGCCGGCTAGACATCGGACACGACGTCGAGTGTCGAGACGTTGAACGTCTTGACACGGACCCGTACTGGTCTCCAGTACCGGTCAATGGAAATGAAGAATCCTCCGACGAGTGCGTCGGAGTTGACGTCGCTTCCAGCCATGAGCTGGATGCGCTTCGCGAAGGACCTGTACGATGGACGCATCGAACAGATATGCATCCATTCGGATCTCGAAAGGATGAAGAGCGAAGCGGAGGAGTTGAGGCAACTCCACGCTGCGAGTACCACTGAGAGTGAAGACACTCTCAGTGCGAAGACGAAGAAGGAGCGCTTCGACGGGCAGAGCTGGGACTCGCTGAAGACGAATCCCTTCTACGATGTTCTGCGAGAGCACATGAATGTGATCCCGGACGAGATTCCTGCGGAGCTTCCGCAGGACAAGGGAATACAGCACGAGATTGACCTCGTGCAGGGCACGAAGTACTGTGTGACGCGGCAGTGGCCACTGCCGCGAGATCAAGTGAAGGCGATCGACGACTTCTGCGAGAGTCGTCGTCAGGCAGGACAAGTGCGGGAATCGAAGTCCCCGCACAGTGCACCAACGTTCTGTGTCAAGAAGCCACAGGGCGGATGGCGCACCGTTCATGCGTACAACAAGCTGAACGATGCGACGATACCGGCGCAGACGCCGATACCACGAAAAGATGTGGTCATCGATTCGATGGCCAAGAGCACCATCTACAGTACTCTTGATCTGCGCGACGGATTCTATCCGATCCTGATGCGTGAGAGCAAAATCGCTCTCACGGCGGTGAGCACTCCAAGCGGTATACTTTGGGAGTGGCTCGTAATGCCGCAGGGACTGAAGAATGTCCCTGCTACCTTCAATAGATGTGTGACGCATCTATTGCGCTCGGTGCGCGACTTCGCACCGAGTTACTTCGACGACGTGTTCGTTCACAGCCCGGCTGTGAACGGGAAAACTGATGTTGAGGTGCACAAGGAGCACCTCCGTAAGCTGCTAGGGCTCATGCGTAAGCATAAGCTCTATGCGAACCTGAAGAAGTGTGTCTTCGGGGCGAGCGAGATACCCATTCTCGGGTGTCTCGTCGGGAAGAATGACGTACGCCCTGACCCAGAGAAGGTCAGAGTGATAAGTGAATGGCCTACGCTACCCAATGTCAAGGAACTGAGGCAGTTCCTTGAGCTTGCAACGTACTTGTGCAAGTACGTTGAGAACTACGCGGGCAAGATTCGCCCGCTGTCGCAGCTTCTAAAGAAGGAAGCTGAGTGGAAGTGGACTGCTGAGTGTCAGCAGGCCTTCGATGCAGTCAAGCAGGGCTTGACTGAAGCGCCGATCTTGGCAGTGGCTGACCAAGATCGTCCGTTCCACGTCGTGTGTGACGCATCCGACTTTGTGATCGGATGCGCGTTGATGCAACACGATCACGAGGGTCGTGATCGTGTGGTCTACTATCAGTCGCGTCAGCTGAAGCTCAGTACATGACAACTGCAGTGAAGTCGCCACAAATCTTGCAACGAATGACGAGATGGTTGTCGTTCTTCGCAGAGTACGACTTCCGGGTTGAATACAAACCCGGAAGGTTGAACGTCGTGGCCGACGCATTGTCACGTCGGCCATATTATGCTGTGAAGACAGCCGAAGCCAATCGGATTGGCGTCGAGCGTGTGAGTGCTCCGTCGTCGTCGTTGATCGACGACGTGAAGGCCGGGTATGCGAGTGACGCAGACGTGAAGCAGTTGCTGAGATACGCCTCAGCACCTTCGAACTCGTGCACATCGTTATCGTGTGCATGAAGGACTGCTGCTATACAGCGCAGTGGACGACGATGTGATTCGCATTGTCGTGCCAAAAGACTATGATCTGCGGATGCGGATCATGTACGAGTACCACGATGCCCCTACGGCAGGGCATCCTGGTCGTGAGAAGACATACGTGCTTCTCACGCGTGACTTCTACTGGAATCACCAGTACAAGTGGGTGCGCAAGTACGTACGTACGTGCTTGCGAGGTGTGTCAACGCGTGAAGCCTGCTGCGTTTTCGCAGGCTCCGCTTCAATCACTTCCGACACCGCCGGAGTGTTGGCAGTCCATCTCTATGGACTTTGTCTTTGGTCTTCCGCCTGACAGTAAGCGGAGGACTGGTGTCGTGGTCTTTGTAGACCGATTCAGCAAGATGGTGCATCTTGCTGCAGTGCCGGCTGAAGTGACAGCCGTACAGACAGCACGACTGTTTGTAGACATGGTGTTCAAACACCATGGCATGCCGCTCGACATTGTGTCGGACCGTGATCCACGCTTCACAGCGCGGTTCTGGCAAGAAGTGTTTACACTTCTTGGTACACAATTGTCGATGTCGACTGCGGACCATCCGCAGACGGACGGTCAGACCGAGCGCGTGAATCGCGTGCTCGGTGACCTGTTGAAGACCTACGCACACTCGTTCCAGCAATGGAGCGACTGTCTGCCGATGGCAGAGTTTGCCATCAACAACTCGGTGCATGCCTCGACGGGGCATACACCGTTCTACGTGAATGCAATGCGGCATCCACGCCTTCCGAGCATGCTCGGAATGGTGGCTTCCTCCTTAAGTGGGGGAGGATCTACGGTTGCATCCGAACAACCGCAGAAGAGCGCTGATACCGACACAGTATCAGCGATGACGACACGAAGACAAGCTGCGTCTCGTTCCGGGAACGAGACGACGGACAAGAACTACGGGTCTGTGCAGGGCACAGACACCGCGACCACGAACAACACGTCTGTGCAGGGCACAGACGGAGCACAGGCCGGGCCTGCCGCAAAGAAGGACACGTCTGTGTAGGGCACATACAGCGCACAGGCCGGGCCTGCTGCGGGGAAGAACGCCGTGCTGAACAAACCATTCAGCACGCAAGCAATGGACTTTGTCCAGCGCCGACAAGCCGTAATACGGTTTGTCCAGGACGCGATAGCAGCTTCTGTGGATAGACAGAAGCTGAACGCTGACAATGTTGACAGGGGCAACACAAATGAATTCGAAAAGGGTTCATTAGTTCTGTTAGCTACTCAGAACCTGCCTAGACATGCAGTTTCGGATTTGGGAGCAAGTAAGCTTGCTCCGCGCTTCATCGGTCCGTTCGCAGTGCTTGAACGGCATGGCAACGCGTACACGTTGGACATACCGTCCAGCATGCGGCTCCATCCGACATTCTACGGGCGGCTGAAGCCGTACACGCAACACGACCCACCTAACCTTGATGGCTCGCAGAAGACGACGAAGCGGCGTAAGCCAGCTTCTCGAGAGCAGCAACACGGTCGTGGAGCCTCACGACCTGCGTTCCAAGTTCCACGTGGATGTTCGACGCGGTCTGAGCGGCCTGCGCGACCTGCGCCTTCTGGTAGTGCAGCTCCTGCTGCAGCTGGGCGAACTTCCCACTCTGGAACTGTTCCAGAGCGGCTACACGATCCTACAGAGCGCGGGAGTCACGGTCAACCTGGGGTTGACCATACGAGGGGTATCTTTCCGCCCCCACAACCACCACTGCGCGATGCGCGCGGCTCGACTCGGTGGATAGTCGAGCGAATCGTGGGCTATGAACCCCCGAAGACGAACCGAGATCAGGCTCGTCTTCGTATTCGTTGGAGAGGATTTCGTCCCCACCGAGATACATGGGAAACTCGGAACGTTCTGATAGAGGACGTTCCGGAAATGGTGAGGGCGTACGAAGCCCAGAACGGAGTGCAGGCGTAACGCCTGCACGAGCGCTGCGCTCACCGCTGACACTCGGAGTGTCACGACGTTCATCACGACGTTCAAGTTGAACGCGGAGATCACGCAGCTGAACAGGTACACGCACAGTCGTGTACCCGGTGACGCCTCGCTCAGTGAGACGCTCAGCCCCAGGGGGGCAATGCAAACACGCAGTTCCAAAGGGAACTGCGCACGGAATACCCGCCTCCATAGCTTCATTATGGAGGCGATCTATCATGTGACGCCTCGAGAAAGTCTCGAAGCGACGTTGCGCCGCAGTGATGCGGGCGCGGTACGCTTTCGCGTCTTTGTTGAAGTTCTCAACAACGGCATTCCAAGATTGACAAAGTGCCATCCACTCGGGTACTTTGCTTTTGCGCGAAGTTCTCTTCGACGCATGCCATCGGAGCTCATGGGGGAGTCCGATGAAATAGTCACGCCTTTGATTCGTTATCAGATCAAAGTGCTGAGCTGCAGCCTCAGCGTCATCAACGATGGCGCTGCACACGTACAGCGGGATCGGGTTCGGTGGCAAAGTCGCACCGAACCTGGAAGCAATCTCGGATGCACTTGGCATCCACGGAGCGCGTTCTGTAGGGACAGAACGCGGAGAAGAAGGAGTAACGCGTTGGTGCCTTCTCTTCTTCATCATTACGCGAGCGCTTCGAACTTGAAGCGCTCGGATCATCTTCACGGGGTCGACGCGACCCTGTGACCAGCTCATGCGTGACTGCGGCCGACTCGGAGTCGGCTGCTGAGGATGGGACTTCCCCATCCTCCATGGGGACATCACTGATGACCGACCCATAGTCGGTAGGCATGCTACCGTCGGTGTGGAACACCGACGAGCCCTCGAGGATTGTCTCCGGGGCAGCAGCCTTATCCTCCACGCGCTTCTTGTACTGTAGCGCGTGGTATTCGTCTACAGAGGCAGACTCTTGCGCTGGCGTCTTCGTTAGCGAGCTCATTGCGGAATGAGCTCGAATTTCCCGGAGAGTTGACGGTCTCGTCAATTGTTTGATTGACGTGTTAAGACTTGCACGTCCTATCTTAACGGGGTGGTGGTGTAACGGGGTTACACGCAAGTGGCTACACGTAGCCACTTGGTTACATGGAGGGTTCTCGAACGTTGCTGTAAGACACACCAATGGTTACACTTTGCAGACCGCTGGTCTGTATGCATTTAGGCTTCCTATTGGTAGATAAGCATTTCTTTCTACCAATTAGATTAGCAGGGTTCTGACAGCCATCGGATGGCAGAATACCTTTCATATAGGATATCAGTTTTAGGAGGAAACCCAGTCCAGACATAAATCATAAATAATAGTTCTCATTTTAACCCAAAACGGCTTTTAGCTTTTCTTATTTTAGTAAATCTATACTTTCGGACGAAAGTATAGTTAACCTAAGTTTAAGCAAACTACGCTTCCTCGTACACGTGCGCTAATGTGTAAGCCGAAGTAGTGGGCACACAATTGGCCCAGTACAAGTAGCGCCGCAAACCTCCCAGTAATCCACAGAACCTCTTGGCATAACTGGGTTGTTGGGGCGGTACCGCCTGAAGCAATGAAATCATCTTGTATGCGACGATTTTGAGTCTAAAGGCTCTCCACGTAATACTCTTGCGTTGGATAAAGCAAATTGCAGAATGAATTAGACGAAGTTAGTTTCCTACCGACAAGCCCCAACTACGACGTCTACTGTGAGCGCTGGCGCTCGATGCACAGCATACAGGAAATACAGGAAAAGGAGAGGAGTTCGGGTCATAAGGCGGGCGCTGTTGCTCACACATCACGATGGTCGGCTTGAACTCAGCTCCAGTGTTGATGTAGGCCGCCGCAAGCACCGTGCTCTGCTCGTCATTCGTCATACTCGCGCTGACGCTGGCCGACACCCGAAGTTATTGATCGTGACGCTCACTGAGTCTTTGGCGACGCTCCCAACTCGATGCAGAATTGGCTCTGCGGCTGCTTGACGAGCCCGACGCAGCAGACACTACAAACCCCGCCTTTTAAGCTGTTGTTGTCGCTTGTTGACGCCGCGGAAAGGCGTTCAGAAGTGCTTGCCAGTGCGACACCTTGGAGATCCTTTGTGCGTCTTCCCAGGAATTTGCGGACTCCGGAAGGTCTGCCCACTTGACCAAGTACTGCAGTCAGCGACGGTGCCGTCGTTTCGTGATTAACGCGGCGATCACGTAGATTATGTGCCCTTATTCGTCGTACAACACTGGAGCAGTACGACACACTGGACGCCCTACAAATTGCGCTGGACAGCCCAATGAGAGTTTTAACTGATCAACATTGAAGACGTCATGTGATCGGCGAGCGGGCGGACAATACCAACTTGTACGCGTTTGCACCTATTCGCTGAGCGATGGGAAACGGGCCGACCCAATGTGGCAATAGTTTGTTCTTGGTCGGGTCCTTCGATACATCATAGGCAGGAGTTCCGAAGTTCTTGTTCAGTAGCTTAGCACGGATGTAGACGAAATCAGAGATGTTGAAGTTGACAATCTCGCGGTGGTGATCATAACATTTCTTCTGTCGTTCTTGAGCCTTGGCGAGCTGCTCCTTAGCGTAGTCAATGACTGCTCAATGATCTTTGAGGAACAAACACTAGTCTGAAGCTACCCATAGGCGAGGCAGACGTCGGCGACCCGTATCAATCTCCATTGGCGTAACCCCAGTGGACATATTGACCAAGGATGCATGCGCGTACTCAAAACTCGGCAACCACTCGAGCCGGTCGTCCTCATTGTGATATGCAGTGCACCGTAGGGCGTCTTCTAGAGTCCGTATCTGCCGCTCGCTTTGTCCGTCGGCTTGGGCGCGATGTGATACGGTCATCTGCAACTTCACACGTAATGTAGCCATCATCGTCTGCCATAACTTACTCAGGAACTTGGGATCCCGGTCCGACACGATTGACCGTGGCGCGCCGTGAATGACAATAATGCTGTTGAAGAATAATCGCGCCACTTCCACCGCATCTGCCGTCTTACGCGTGGGTAGATAGCTAGGACGCTTACTCAATCTGCACACCACCACACATACAGCGTTATAGCATCCAGAAACCGGTAGTCCCGTTACAAAATCCACGAAGATATCTATCCAAGGAGCTTCTGGAATAGGAAGGGGTTGTAACAAACCTTTCTTACGTTCACCCGACTGGTTCCTCATACAGGTTTCACACGTGCGCACATAATCTTCAACTGTCGACCGTAGTCCAGGCCACACAAAATCTTGTCGAACAGAGAGATATGTCCTGACAACACCAGGATGAGCTACTGTAGCCTCATCATGATACTGGACGAGAATATCAAATAGTAGGCGATCGTCGCGAGGCAAAAATACGCGTTGGCTTTTACACATCTTGTAATGGGCCAACTGTGTGCCACTACTTCGGCTTACACGTTAGCGCACGTGTACGAGGAAGCGTAGTTTGCTTAAACTTAGGTTAACTATACTTTCGTCCGAAAGTATAGATTTACTAAAATAAGAAAAGCTAAAAGCTGTTTTGGGTTAAAATGAGAACTGTTATTTATGATTTATGTCTGGACTGGGTTTCCTCCTAAAACTGATATCCTATATGAAAGGTATTCTGCCATCCGATGGCTGTCAGAACCCTGCTAATCTAATTGATAGAAAGAAAAGCTTATCTACCAATAGGAAGCCTAAATGCATACAGACCAGCGGTCTGCAAAGTGTAACCATTGGTGTGTCTTACAGCAACGTTCGAGAACCCTCCATGTAACCAAGTGGCTACGTGTAGCCACTTGTGTGTAACCCCGTTACAAAGGCAATGGAAGGACTGGTGCGATGCGCAGGGCTGCGCTGGAGAGGCTCGTGCGCTTGGAGATGGAGGCGGCCAAGTTGCGCGTCGCCAAGGCACACAAGTGCCGCCGCTGTGACGAGCTGTACCTGGAGTCCAAGATGACCTCATACTGCGGCTGTATCTCAAATCACCTACAAGTGGAAGAATCAAGGTTCTAGCGAGCGAGGTGGCTCCCCTGAAGCACAATGGGTCGGAGGTGATGGAGCGATGGCACGATGAGGACGATTATGTACTTTCCAAAGCAGACTTTTCGCTCCGAAATCCGTTCACCTCATCGCTTGCCTCGGCATTCGACACCTCCAACTTCGCCGTCGCGGCTTGAAGCTGCTTCAACAACGAAGAAGAGATTCTGCAGCAAAAAACAGCAACGAAAGTTTTATCAAAGTATATTAGTATAATATGAGCCCAAACTCTTTCAGAATAGATACCGTGTTCCTTCTGTGATTAATGACGTTCAGTCATTACTGACAACTTCAACAGCCAATCATACTGCTCTAAATATCGAGCCGTTGCAACTTATGTGCTGACTGACAGATTCAGCGCGAACAGGGAAGGGTCAGTGTATTTCTTTAAAAAAAAAAGTTGGAGATTGGTGGCAATGCCGCAGCACCAAGGAAGACCGCGACTCGCCGGTAGCGGACGTAAGAAGCCCAAGCACAGCCGTGGCAGCTTTTCTAATCGACACAAGCTAGAGGTCGCCCAGCACTTTATTATTGTAAGGGTGTCAAGCAAACGCTGAAAACCTTCTACCCATCCCTTAGCGATGACGCCAAGGAGCAGCGCCGTAAGTTGATCTATCAATGGCGTAAAAATGTCTCTGTATTTGAGGAGCGCTGCAACAGTGTAGCTGTAGCGGACATGAAGTACTGCCGAGAAGCTGGCGTCGCGACAATACTGCCTCGAGAAGCCGAAGACTCTATTGTGCAGTGGGTGAATATATTACGAAAAGATGGCGTACCTATTATCTTTACGATGCTACGTCTGAAGGGCAAGGAGGTGGCGGACGACCTAGAAATTGCTGGGTTCCACGGGTCTTGGCACTGGGAAAGAGGATTTCTTCGGCGACATCGACTTAGCTTTCGCGCACGGACTCGGCAGGGCCAGACAACCCCGACGCGGCAAATGAGGCTGCCGTCAATTTCGGTGTTGAAGTGCAGCGAAAGATTCTGGAACTGCGTGTGCACAAAGTTTACAACGCCGATCAAACGGGTAAAAACAATTTTTTGTTTATGTTTTCATCGATTAATTATTACAAACGGCTAACGGTATGCAACTGCAGGAGTATTTTTCGAGTATTTACTGAAGCGTTCAATTAATGCACGTGGTTCAAAAACTGTTTGGGTGAGGCATGGTGGCAAGGATAAAGAGCGTGTGACTGCGATGCTCTTAGGTGACTGGGCAGGTGGGAAATACTCTCCATTTTTAGTGCTCAAATCAAATCGATCAACTATCGCAAGCGGAGACAAAGAAAATTGGGAGAAGCGACGTGGATTCGGCATACATGTTTGGAAAGAGGCCAAGGAAATTATGCAGACATGCGATGTGGAGCTGTATGCGAATCCGTCAGCTTGGTGAAACGAAGATGTTCATCTTGAGTGGCTAAAATTGATGTTTGGCTCCCGACCACAGCCAAGGCACCCTGCCATTTTGCTGGTGGATGACTCTTCGGGACATTGGACCCCTGCCGTTCTAGACTACGGGAAGTATATTGATTTGCACCTCATGCGTGTACCTCCATCCTGCACGTCGACATGTCAGCCAGCAGACATCGCCTGGAACAGGCCATTCAAGTCGTACCTAAGGTGCGAGTGGGTCAGCATGCTACGCCAGCAATTGTGCAACCACACAGGTTCTACACAAGCCTTCAAATTTAAACCACCAACACGACACACAATCTGCAAGTGGGTATCCTCAAGCTGGACAAAACTATCGGACGCTACCATCAAGAACGGCTTTTTTATCGGCGAGCACATATTCTGGATCCACTGCCAGCTCGAGAAGTTGAATCTGACGAAATTCCTCTTCTCGCCGAGGTTGAAAGTGGGATGCATGAGCTGCGCTTAATAGATAATAGTGTTGGCGAGGTGTTGTCGGACGATGAATTGGACTTCTCCGACGACGATTCGGACGATAACGACTCTATCTTTTTCGAATAATACATTTTTTGCGCATATCTCATATTATTTTGCACACGTCACAGATATTCTATATGCAGGTAACTTTTATGCTCGTGGATAGTCCCAGTTCAATTCAACAATATGGCTGTCATTAATCACAGAACGAATACGGTAATTCAATTATGTAAAACAATAAAATTTGAATTATTTTATTTCTCGGCAAAAGCCTTTTGAAATGATTAAAAACATCTCTTGAAAAGAGATAATCAACAGTCACAATTAACCATTCAATTTACAATTCCAATGTGTTTTTATTAGTTATATTTTGCAAACGTCCTCGGCGAGTGTTAGTCGACGACAACACTTATAACTTGTCGTGAGAGTCAATTGTGTCCATGAACGTACCGGTACATGTAGTAGACGGCGTGTTTTCCCAGTGATCCCGTCCGGCACTGGGTGTGCTCATTCTGTGCAGGCTCGCGTTGTTCGGGCAAGCGGTGGATGCGATCGACTCGGACGATGACAATGGCGCATTAGTCTTCAAGATACTGTGAGTGCTATGGACTCGGACGACGAAGAGCTACCGGACGAGCAGACCCACCCAACTCAGGTGGCCATGTCGGGGGCTGCGCTGGACTTGTGCCCGCCCATTGACCTCGACCGTTTGTCCGACACGGACTCTTCCTCGTCTTCCGAGGAGGAGAGCGACGACTATGACTCCGAAGACACCGAGAGTGACGAAGAATTTGTTGGCAGACGCACTGCCCGCGCTCCCCAGGTGTCGTTGTGGGAATGTGACTATCTACCGGTGGCCGACGTGGACAAGCTCATTCGCGCAAACATGGCGGAGGCCGAGGCCAAGAAACCTTGGCGCTTTGTGTTTCGCTGCCTTAAAGTTCCCTTCAACTTCAAGCGGATCAATGACCCGTTCGACGTGTTTTTCATGCGCTGGGACGAGTTCTGGCTCGTGCATGGTCGTGCAGTGTGGGAGCGCGACTTCTGGTAGCCCTTAGTGCCTGGCTCAACGGAGTACTACCGCCGAAAGTGGCGACAAACTCGAGCTCAACGTGCTTTTCGTGAGTTGGGTACGGATCTGGTGCAGCGACTGGGGGAGGATTATCGTCTGGCCCTTGGCAAGGCGCTGAAAGAAGGCTGGTGGTATCGCACAGAGCCTTTTCCGCTTCGTAGGTTGTTCCTGAAGGACCGCAGCCTCTATGAGGGGTATTCGGCGACTCGAGTGAAGGATCATTGGCCACGCGGCAGGACGTTCCTGATGAAGCGAGGGCTGAAGCCATTGTTGGTTGTGGCTTCTCGGTCTGCAAATAGCGAAACCGATTAGTCCTCCGGCACCGGCAGGCGGATCGATCTTCTCCGTCAGCGTGGTTTCTATGGTGGAAATTTGATGCTATACAAGGCCGCGGTGCGTCGATCGTTCTTGGTGCTCGAGCTGAGCTAATAATGAAGCCTTTGACAGCCTTGCACATGTACTGGAGATATATAAAAATGAACTCCAACGTGATGGAACGAGATGCATGTTTTCGGATTAAACTAACTTTGCAGACATACCGCTTTTAACCAGCGGTTAACAGGAATGCACCCTTTATTTAGGAGTTTGCACGGCCTCGAAGGCTAGGGACTTCTCGGTGCTATCGCCATCTTCGTACAGCTCCACATCCTTACCGCGCGGCTCGTAGCCGAAGACCAGCACAATACCTGAAATCACCATCAGCAGTCCGCCGAACACCCACATGATGCCCTCGAGAGACACATTCCAGTCACCAAACATGGAGGCACACAGGTACGGGCCGCTGAACGAGCCGATGCGGCTGAATCCCGACGGGTAGGCAGCACCCATGCCACGGATGGCCGTCGGGTAGTTCTCTGGAGTGTATGCGTACACACAGCCCCAGGCACCAAGCATGAAGAAGGACGTGAATGAACCAGTTACCATGACGGGAATCTTGGACGCATCGACGTAGCCCATGGCAATGGCAGACGCGAAGGATCCCGCGAGGAAGATCACAAGAGTCTGTTTACGGCCGATGATCTCCACGAGACCCGCAGCAGCGAAGTAGCCGGGAAGCTGGAACGCTGTGATGATGAGGATCGTCTCCCACTGGCCGTTCATGCTGTAGCCCTTGAGAGAGATCAGTGTGGGCAGGTAGATGAAGATGGCGTAGTATGACATGGAGATGCCGAACCAGAGCGTCCACAGGACGGTGGTGCGTACGCGGAACTGGCGCTGGAAGAGCACACCGATGCGCTTGATGTGGGACTCCGGGAGCTGAGGCGGGGTGGCAGGAAGCGGCTCAGCGCTCTCAATTTCAGTCTTGGGGTCGTACGGGTCCATGCCATGGGCACGCTCGATAGACTCGACGATGGCGACAGCCTCATCGTAGCGGCCGACGCTGGCCAGCCACTTGGGCGACTCCGGGATGTACATGCGGATGACGACGGCGTAGACGACGGGCGCGCAGCAGATAAAGAAGGTCTCGCGCCAGCCGATCCTGGGTGCGGCACCGAAGGCCATGACGACGGCCATCATACAACCGATGGCCCAGAAGGACTCGAGCAATACGATGATCTTGCCGCGCGTCTTCTTTGGAGAGAGCTCTTGCACGAGCGTGGAAGCGACGGGTAGCTCACCGCCGAGGCCGATACCAGAGATGATACGCGCACAGGTGATGGAGGTGACGTCCCAGCTCAACGCGCAGAAGGCGAGGCCGACAAGGAAGAGCACGAGCGTGACCATGAACATGGGCCGACGGCCGTACTTGTCGGCGAGCGTGCCGAAGGGGAACGAGCCGATGAAGGAGCCAACAAAGACAGCACCGCCCAGGAACGAGGCCTGGCGCGAACTCATGGGAATGTCCTCGCGGATGAGTGCGGCGCAGTAGGTGAAGATGAAGGTTTCCATCGAGTCCATGGCCCAGCCGAAGCCCGTCAGCAGGATGAGCTTGATGTAGTACCACGAGAGCCCCATGACGACGCCCGGGTCGCGCTCGCCGATGGCGTCGATGCGCCGCGTGATGCGCTGCACGGCCTCCACGTTGTCGGCGGGGGCACTGGTCATGTCGGACAGCGAGACTTGAACACGCGTGAGGAAGGTGTAGGCTGCTGTCAACCTCTGGTGGCGTTACCCGACGAATGGAGAAATGAGCTGTCATCCAGTGCTCGCGATACTGCGAGTGGTGCTAGGAGACATACAAAACCCAAGTCAAATCCTGTCTCTTGACTCTAGCGAGATTGCTTACGATAAGCTAGTCAAATTTTGTCGTGCGCTGCCGACACGCGTGGCTGGGAAACTTACAAAAACCAAGTCAAATACTGTCGTTCGACTCTAGCGAGATTGCATACACTAAACAAGTCAAGTTTCGTCATACGCGATCGACAGCTGATGCAGGGCGCGTGGCATGATGGGTTCTAACTTGTAGTAATGGGTAGTAATGGTCAGGCCTACTTGAAAAGAGTCTGGTACACCAGCATACATGTTTCTGGCCAACAGCAAACACTTTTACGACAGTAAGACCCCAGACCCCCAGGCAGGAACCAGTCCCTAATGTAATGTATTGTAATACGAGTTCGCGTAGCCACATTACGCCTGCGCTAGGCTCAGCTTGCTAGTCGGCGGCATAAAGTAGTGTCCGCATACGTCGGGTCTCTCTTCGCCGGTAGTGAGGCGACAATTGCCCTCCCTAGTGTTTTCCATTTAGGTCTTGCTTGTGCGAGCAGTCGGAGTTGTTCCAGATCGGAGTCGAAAGGCATATCCACTGGAGACGAGATCGTCATCGAGAACGGTAGGCAGCGTGGTGCGTGGTTGTCCACGCCAGATTCTTTGGTTCGACGATGTGAAGTAGGTTTTCATCTGGCCTACGGAGTACGTGGCCAAACAAGCGCCAGCGTGCCACTGTGACGTCAGTGGCAAAAAAAATATGACACGAGCAAACACAAAGGGCTGGTTTTGACGACTCTCGTTACAGCACATTTAACGACGACAGTACGATAATGCCACAGTGCGCACCATAAATATGTGGACCCATAATCCCGGGATAACTACTCTAAAAAGGCGTTTTAGTGCTAAAACTCGGTCAGTTAGCTATTGAAACAACGGGCATATAGTTTTTTTTCCTGCAGACGACTTGTACACCTTTTACCAGGCTGGTTGGTCGTTTTCCGATCAAAGTGGTGCGGGAAGTAATCGCGCAACTTAAAATTGCGAGAAAAAGGTGCATTTTGCGACCAATGTGGTTTTCTGATTTATTTTTACCAAGCAAAATGGTTCACCTAAACCTTTGGTATTAAAACGGACCTCTCAAGCCTCGGCACCGCTCCTACAGACTGGCGGATAAGCGAAAAGTGCTCTTTCGCGAATGAAACGAACTCACCTGGATAGCTCTTAGCTCGTAGATTACAGTAGACACCTTAGATGTTTTCAGAACTTGCTTTTAAGTCTTCAACTTGCCTTCGAGAAATTGGCTCTAAATCATCGAGGATGGGAAAACCACCTTGCTTGGTAACAATTTACAACAAACCACTTTGGTTGAAAAACCTTTGGTAATAGAAATAAGGTTTTTCTAAAAATTCTTCCCGCACCACTTTGATTGGGAAAATAACCAACCTGCCTGGTAAAAGGCGTAGTTGCCGAGAACCTGCAGTGACCATCATTCTGAGAGCGACAAAAGTATGTGCGCATACGTGGTATTATTAGCGTTCTAGTGGGTTTTATAGGTCGTGTGGCACACCAAAAGACGCAGCTTAGTACGTGCATTCGCGTGGTGTTTATTGTTTGTCTGATAAGCTAGTCAGGCATGAGCTAGGGTACCGAGTTCATCAGGTGATACAGGAATTTGGTGTGGGGGCTTGAGGATGGCTTATTGTGCTCTTGGGTTCATATATACTTCTTACAACGCAGTAAATTATCTCAGCAAATGTTCCACCAGCGTTATTTGCAGGATTTAAGCTTTGGGACTGCGTAGGTGCATCAAACAGCTTGGCGACAAGGTGGTTGACGATGTTTCGCCGCGTAAATGATGCCGTTATTGTGTTGAAAGTACACACTCGTGAGCATACCCTTCTTGGTTCCCCGTGGAGTCTTCATCGACATCACAATGTCGCCGGTCCCCACCGCCTGGACCACACCGTCGTCCGCGAGATGCACGTCCACCGGAGAGATCTTCTTGTAGTATGTCATGTGCTGCGTTGCACCCGAGTCGACTAGCCACACACCACTCGACTTGGAGACACCCGTGTTGCCACCAACCGAGAAGAGGTAGTCGCGAGAGTCATCTTCACTGTGCGCAACATTCGCTCGTTGCGGCCTCTGCCGCTCCGCGTTCTCGCGGATTCGCGCCGGACATTTGGCGACCTAATGCCCCTGTTCGCCACAGTAGTTACAGGCACTAGTCTTCTGCGCCTGCCGACCCTTGCGCTTGTTGTCGCTTGTCATGAACGCTTGATCGTGCGCGGTGCCGTCCGCACCGCCACCTTGCTCCTTGCGCTCCATGTTTTCATGCAGCAGCCGAGACGTCACGAGTTCCCACGTCAACGAGTCGGCTCTCGATTCCAACGCCGTGATCAGGAACTGGTACGACTCGCTCAAACTTGCCAGAAGCGTGATCACCAAGTCGTCCTCGCTGACCGGAGCGCCCACCGCGTCGAGCTGTTCCGCCAGCGTCTTGACCTTATTGATGTGCTCCAGCACATCATCACCTTCGTCCATCATCGTCGTGAAGAAACGTGATAATGGTGTTGAGGTCTTGGAAGCGAGGCTTGAGCTGAGCGGAGGTAGTTCTGCACTTGGTGCGGAGACCGGAGTGAAGACCACTTGAGCTGAAGAAGGAAGATTCGAAAGTGATTGATTGATCGGAGCTTACACCGTCTTCACTACCTAGTCTGCATCCACTCATTTGGTGCATCCAATCACCAACACTCTGTACTCGTCCAATCATCCTACTCGTCTAATCATCGGTGGCGTAAACAACGTACCGTAATCATCGCGGGATCGTATTGGACCGGTTCGGGTTAACCGGTTAATGGGGACAACTGGTACACAGTACCCAAAACCAGCAACCCTCAATAAAACCAGCAACCCTCAATACGCCCCCTCAATGCGAACACGCGTGGATGCCGAGAGCAGCCGTCAGGTCCGTGTGGCGAGGTCCCGGGAGCGCCTTCGTCATGATGTCCGCCAGCATCACAGAAGTCTCGCAATACTCGAGCTTCACTTCACCACGCTTGACTTCGTTGTCGATGTGGTGGTACTTGATGTCGATGTGCTTGGCGCGACCGTGGTTCACTGGGTTCTTCGTCATCTTGATGCACGACTGGTTGTCTTCGCGGATCTTGAGCTTGGGTCCCGTCTCGTTGGTAGCCGCCAAAATCTCGCACAGCAGGCGATGAATCCACTTGCCTTCTTGGATCGCCAGACTGAGCGCGATTTATTCCGCCTCGCTCGTAGACAGCGAAACACTTGACTGCTTCTTGCTGCCCCAGCTCACTGGCGCGCCCGTCAGCATGAACGTGTAGCCGGAAGTCGACTTGCGGTCGGCGAGGTCGCCAGCCCAGTCCGCGTCGGAGTACCCGCGAAAGTCGATGTTGTCACCCGGCTTGAAGCAGATTCCATGCGTCTTGGTGCCTTGCAGGTAGCGAAAGATGCGCTTGACCGCAGCCCAGTGTTCTTCTTGAGGGTTCTCCATGAAGCGCGACACATAGCCCACCGCGTACGCAATATCCGGGCGAGTAGCAGTCATCAAGTGCATCAGAGCACCAACAGCTTCGCGAAACGGAGCGTTCACCTTGGTCGCTGCGTCGCTTGGAACC
Source organism: Phytophthora cactorum (assembly GCA_016864655.1). Classification (NCBI taxonomy): domain Eukaryota; phylum Oomycota; class Peronosporomycetes; order Peronosporales; family Peronosporaceae; genus Phytophthora; species Phytophthora cactorum. The sequence continues at coordinate 214,031 of NHQK01000092.1, forward strand.
AGTCGAGTGCTCATGTCGACGGGACTCACCACGGCCTTGCACTCATCCATGGCGAAGCGCTTGAGAATGTCATCCACATAGCGCCGCTGGCACATCGTCACACTGTCGTCTGGGCCGTCCACCAGCTCGATCCCAAGAACGAACGCGCACTTGCCGCTGTCGGTCATCTCGAAGCGAGTCTTGAGGTCCGTCTTCGTGCGTGCGATCAGCTCGGGTGAACTCCCGGTGATCAGCACATCGTCCACATACACCAGCACGAGCACGCAGTGACCGTCCAACACCTTGATGTAGAGGCACGGGTCGGAGGCCGAAACTTGGAAGCCGATAAAGCACACGAATTCGTCGAAGGTCTCGTTCCACACGCGCGAAGCTTGCTTGAGACCGTAGATCGCCTTCACCAATTCCAGGCAGTCGAAGTCATCGTCGAGATCAACACCTTCGGGGACCACGCAGAGAATCAGTTCCTTCATTATCCCGTACAGGAACGCTGTCACCACGTCGAGTTGGTCGAGAGGCCAGCCGAAGTACTTGGCAATAGCGATGACCATGCGCAGCGTCACGTACTTGACCACGGGCGAAAACGTCTCCGTGTAGTCGATGCCGTACTTCTGCTTGAACCCCTTGGCCACGAGACGCGCCTTGTACTTCTCGATCGATCCATCCGCTTTGCGCTTGATCTTGAACACCCACTTGGTACCGATGGCGCGGTGTCCGTTGGGCAACTTGGCAGCACGAAACACACCACGAAGTCGCATCGACTTGAGCTCAGCACGAATTGCCTTGCGCCAGTGCACTTGGTCCGGGCCGTTCACCGCTTCTTGGAATGTCGATGGTTCCGACAGGTCCACAGCTGCTTCGACTGCGTTGGCACTTGCACGCCAAAACACAGGGGGAGTCGATTCTTCATCTTGGTCACCAGATTTTTCTTCTTCGTCTGCGTCCACTCGGTGCGAAGAGGAAGAGGAATCCGGCGCACTTGCTTCTTCCAGTCCAGGCCGATGGCGCACAGTGTGCGGTCTTCTGGTAGCTTCATCTTCGTCACTTGGGCGACTCTTGCGCTTCCCCGTCTGCTTGTACTCCGTCTGGCGAGGTCCGTCATCGTCGATATCGAGCGAGTCGAAGTCCAGGTCATCGACATCGGAAATCGGAAATCCGCGGTGAAAGTCCAAAGGCCGACTCATCGAAGTTGACATCGCGACTGATCACCACCTGCCCCGCCTCGATGTCATAAAGTCGATATGCCTTGGACACTTCTTCGTAGCCCAGGAATATTCCGGCGCGAGCCTTGGGGTCCCACTTGAGCCGCTTCTCCTTCGGAGTCAAAATGTACGTCCGACAGCCGAACACACGCATGTGCTTCACACTCGGCTTGGACTTGTACACGATCTCGAACGGAGTCTTGTGCTCGATCTTGGGTGACGGCAGGCGGTTCTTCACATTGATGGCCGTCATGGCCGCCTCAGCCCAGAAACACTTGTCCAGCTTGGCGTGATGCAGCATGCTGCGGCCGATCGTGACGATAGTTCGGATGGCTCGCTCTGCCGTGCCGTTGGTCTGGTGCGCGTACGGAACCGTGGTTTGCTGCTCGATGCCTTCGTCTTCGTAGAAGGCCTTGAGCGAGTTGGTAGCGAACTCACGAGCTCCGTCATGCCGCACAAACTTGACCTTCTTGCCGAACTGCGTCTGCACCTTCATGATGTACGTCTTGATGGTCTTGATGCAGTCTTCGCTCTCCGACTTGGCACGCAGACAGAAACACTTCATGCATCCGCTGGCTTCGTCCACGATCAGTAGCAGATACTTGCTGCCGCCAAGTGAGTTTTCCTCCATGGGTCCGCAGATGTCGAAGTGGAGCAACTCGAACGTGTCGTAGTGACACTTGTCACGGTTGCTGGGGAACGGTTTTTGGACCATCTTGCCTTGTTGACAACCGCGACACACGCTTGTTCCACTCGACTTGGAGGGTGCTTTCGCGTCCTTGATCATCTTGGTGTCGACCATCTTGGTGTCGACCATCTTGCGAAGCACCTCGACTGGAGCGTGACCCATACGCGCATGCAAGTCGACCGTTCTTCCACTTGTCGCTGCATTCGCCGATCGCTGAGGCGTGCGAAGCCAGTAGAGGCCATCCACGAGATCCGCCGTCGCCACCACTAGCTTCGAGTCCTTGCGCGAAACGTGCATTTCGGTGCCGTCAAACACCACTTGGAACTTGCCACTCTTGTTGATCTGCGGCGCCGAGAGCAGATTCTTGCTCATGTTCGGCACGTACAGCGCGTTCTTGATCTCGATCTCGCGCTCGTCGCCGTTGGGCAGAACCACTCGTTCCACGATGGTCCCCACACCCTTGATTGCCGCATTGTTGCCGTCGGCCACCGAAAGTTCGCCTTCATTTCGCTCGATCAAATTGGCGAACTTGGCCTTGTCGTTGCAGATGTGGTGCGTTGCGCCGCTGTCGACTGCCCACATCCCGGACATTCTTGCCCGTCGAAATTCCACATTCCAGCGAAACTGCAAATGCGACTCGGTCATAGTCGTCGTCGTAGTCGTCGTTCCGCCACTGGACATTGTTGGCTCCGTGTCCACGGCCATGGCCGCCGCGTCTTGGGCCCCGATTCTCGTCCTTCTGCTTGGTCCAGCACTTGTCGATCACGTGCCTCAATTTCCCGCAGTACGTGCATTGGCGAGACTCTCGGTCGGTGTTGAACGCCTTCGCTGCTTCTTCAGTCTTCACCGTCGCCGTCTTCTCACCTTGCCGCTTGATGTGCTCATTCGTGAGCACCTTCACGACGTCTTGCGATCGCAGCTCTGCATTGATCATCTCCAAGTTGAGCACAACGTTCTCGTAGCTCTTGGGGAGGCTGCGCAATAAGCAGATCGCCACGTCTTCATCCTCCATCTTGGCGCCGATACTGCTGAGTTTGGCGCTGATGTTGAGGACCTCGTTGCAATGATGGAGTACATTGCCGCCTTCCGACATCTCCATGCTGAAGAGCTGGCGCTTCAAGTAGATGCGACCAGCCTTCTGCGATCCACCGTACAGCGTCTTCAGGCGCGTCCACGCAGCCCACGCTTCCTCGCAGTTGTCAACCACGTGATGGTAGTCCGCATTCATGTGGAGCAACATCAGTCCGAACGCGATGTTGCTCGACTTGACGTAGTCGTCCTTGGCCCGTGTGTCCGTGAAGCTTGGCGTCGTCTCGCGGTTCACCACATGCCACACCGACTTGATCAGGAACACGCCACGCATGTAGCGGCTCCACGTCGCGTAGTTGTCTCCGTTGAACTTATCGATGGAGACCTTGGTCGAGGTGTCTTGGGCATAGGACATGGTGCTTGGGCTCATAACCTGATAAAGGTGTTGAGGTCTTGGAAGCGAGGCTTGGGCTGAGCGGAGGGAGTTCTGCACTTGGTGCGGAGACCGGAGTGAAGACCACTTGACCACTTGAGCTGAAGAAGGGAGATTCGAAAGTGATTGATTGATCGGAGCTTACACCGTCTTCACTACCTAGTCTGCATCCACTCATTTGGTGCATCCAATCACCAACACTCTGTACTCGTCCAATCATCCTACTCGTCTAATCATCGGTGGCGTAAACAACGTACCGTAATCATCGCGAGATCGTATTGGACCGGTTCGGGTTAACCGGTTAATGGGGACAACTGGTACACAGTACCCAAAACCAGCAACCCTCAATACAGTCGAAGCAGCTGTGGATTTATCGGAGCCGTCGACATTCCAAGAAGCGGTGAACGGCCCGGACCAAGTGCACTGGCGCAAGGCAATTCGTGCTGAGCTCAAGTCGATGCGACTTCGTGGTGTGTTTCGTGCTGCCAAGTTGCCCAACGGACACCGCGCCATCGGTACCAAGTGGGTGTTCAAGATCAAGCGCAAAGCGGATGGATCGATCGAGAAGTACAAGGCGCGTCTCGTGGCCAAGGGGTTCAAGCAGAAGTACGGCATCGACTACACGGAGACGTTTTCGCCCGTGGTCAAGTACGTGACGCTGCGCATGGTCATCGCTATTGCCAAGTACTTCGGCTGGCCTCTCGACCAACTCGACGTGGTGACAGCGTTCCTGTACGGGATAATGAAGGAACTGATTCTCTGCGTGGTCCCCGAAGGTGTTGATCTCGACGATGACTTCGACTGCCTGGAATTGGTGAAGGCGATCTACGGTCTCAAGCAAGCTTCGCGCGTGTGGAACGAGACCTTCGACGAATTCGTGTGCTTTATCGGCTTCCAAGTTTCGGCCTCCGACCCGTGCCTCTACATCAAGGTGTTGGACGGTCACTGCGTGCTCGTGCTGGTGTATGTGGACGATGTGCTGATCACCGGGAGTTCACCCGAGCTGATCGCACGCACGAAGACGGACCTCAAGACTCGCTTCGAGATGACCGACAGCGGCAAGTGCGCGTTCGTTCTTGGGATCGAGCTGGTGGACGGCCCAGACGACAGTGTGACGATGTGCCAGCGGCGCTATGTGGATGACATTCTCAAGCGCTTTGCCATGGATGAGTGCAAGGCCGTGGTGAGTCCCGTCGACATGAGCACTCGACTGGTTCCAAGCGACGCAGCGACCAAGGTGAACGCTCCGTTTCGCGAAGCTGTTGGTGCTCTGATGCACTTGATGACTGCTACTCGCCCGGATATTGCGTACGCGGTGGGCTATGTGTCGCGCTTCATGGAGAACCCTCAAGAAGAACACTGGGCTGCGGTCAAGCGCATCTTTCGCTACCTGCAAGGCACCAAGACGCATGGAATCTGCTTCAAGCCGGGTGACAACATCGACTTTCGCGGGTACTCCGACGCGGACTGGGCTGGCGACCTCGCGGACCGCAAGTCGACTTCCGGCTACACGTTCATGCTGACGGGCGCGCCAGTGAGCTGAGGCAGCAAGAAGCAGTCAAGTGTTTCGCTGTCTACGAGCGAGGCGGAATACATCGCGCTCAGTCTGGCGATCCAAGAAGGCAAGTGGATTCATCGCCTGCTGTGCGAGATTTTGGCGGCTACCAACGAGACGGGACCCAAGCTCAAGATCCGCGAAGACAACCAGTCGTGCATCAAGATGACGAAGAACCCAGTGAACCACGGTCGCGCCAAGCACATCGACATCAAGTACCACCACATCGACAACGAAGTCAAGCTTGGTGAAGTGAAGCTCGAGTATTGCGAGACTTCTGTGATGCTGGCGGACATCATGACGAAGGCGCTCCCGGGACCTCGCCACACGGACCTGACGGCTGCTCTCGGCATCCACGCGTGTTCGCATTGAGGGGGCGTATTGAGGGTTGCTGGTTTTGGGTACTGTGTACCAGTTGTCCCCATTAACCGGTTAACCCGAACCGGTCCAATACGATCTCGCGATGATTACGGTACGTTGTTTACGCCACCGATGATTAGACGAGTAGGATGATTGGACGAGTACAGAGTGTTGGTGATTGGATGCACCAAATGAGTGGATGCAGACTAGGTAGTGAAGACGGTGTAAGCTCCGATCAATCAATCACTTTCGAATCTCCCTTCTTCAGCTCAAGTGGTCAAGTGGTCTTCACTCCGGTCTCCGCACCAAGTGCAGAACTCCCTCCGCTCAGCCCAAGCCTCGCTTCCAAGACCTCAACACCTTTATCAGGTTATGAGCCCAAGCACCATGTCCTATGCCCAAGACACCTCGACCAAGGTCTCCATCGATAAGTTCAACGGAGACAACTACGCGACGTGGAGCCGCTACATGCGTGGCGTGTTCCTGATCAAGTCGGTGTGGCATGTGGTGAACCGCGAGACGACGCCAAGCTTCACGGACACACGGGCCAAGGACGACTACGTCAAGTCGAGCAACATCGCGTTCGGACTGATGTTGCTCCACATGAATGCGGACTACCATCATGTGGTTGACAACTGCGAGGAAGCGTGGGCTGCGTGGACGCGCCTGAAGACGCTGTACGGTGGATCGCAGAAGGCTGGTCGCATCTACTTGAAGCGCCAGCTCTTCAGCATGGAGATGTCGGAAGGCGGCAATGTACTCCATCATTGCAACGAGGTCCTCAACATCAGCGCCAAACTCAGCAGTATCGGCGCCAAGATGGAGGATGAAGACGTGGCGATCTGCCTACTGCGCAGTCTCCCCAAGAGCTACGAGAACGTTGTGCTCAACTTGGAGATGATCAATGCAGAGCTGCGATCGCAAGACGTCGTGAAGGTGCTCACGAATGAGCACATCAAGAGACAAGGCGAGAAGACGGCAACGGCGACGGTGAAGACGGAGAACGCGGCCAAGGCGTTCAACACCGACCGAGAGTCTCGCGAGTGTACGTACTGCGGGAAATTGAGGCACGTGATCGACAAGTGCTGGACCAATCAGAAGGACGAGAACCGAGGTACTCGACGCGGCGTCAACGGCCGTGGACGCAGGGCCAACAGCATCCAGTGGAGAAACGACAGCGACGGATACGACTACGACTACGGCTACGATCGCGTAGCGTTTGCGACCTCGCTCGAATGCGGCATCTCGTCGGGCAAGAATACTTCGGGGATGTGGGCAGTCGACAGCGGCGCAACGCACCACATCTGTAACGACAAGTCCAAGTTCGCCAATCTGGTCGAGGGACATGAAGGCGAACTCTCCGTGGCCGACGGGAACAAGACTGCCATCATGGGTGTCGGGACCATCTTCGAGCAAGTAGTCTTGCCCAACGGCGACCAACGCGAGATCGAAATCAAGAACGCGCTCTTCGTCCCAAGCATGAACAAGAACCTGCTGTCGGTGCCTCAGATCAACAGCAGCGGTCTGTTCAAGGTTGTCTTCGATGGTGCTGAAATGCACATTGCGCGCAAGTCATCGCAGAAGGTGGTTGCCGCGGCGGACCTGGTTGATGGCCTGTACTGGCTTCGAGTCCCGCGCGCGAGTGCAAACTCTGTTTCGAAGGTATCCGTCAACAGCGTCGATCTACATGCGCGAATGGGCCACGCTCCGAACGACGTTCTTCGCAAGATGGTGTCAAGCGGCATGGTTGCGGGTGCGAAAATGCCTTCGATGTCGACAAATTCGTCCAAGTGCCGTGGATGCCAACAGGGCAAGATGGTCCAGAAACCGTTCCCCAGCAACCGTGACAAGCGTCACTACGACACGTTCGAGTTGCTCCACTTCGACATCTGCGGACCCATGGAGGAAAACTCACTTGGCGGCAGCAAGTATCTGCTACTGATCGTGGACGAAGCCAGCGGGTGTATGAAGGGTTTCTGTCTGCGTGCCGAGTCGGAAAGCGAGCGCTGTCTGCGGAGCTTCGTCGCCAAAGTGGAACGCCAATTTGACACCAAGGTCAAGTTCGTGCGTCATGATGGAGCCAAGGAATTCGCCACCAACTCGCTCTTGGCGTTCTACGAAGACCACGGCATCGAGGTGCAGCCTACCGTTCCGTATGCGCATCAGACGAACGGTACGGCTGAGCGTGCGAACCGAACAATCGTGACGATCGGTCGGAGCATGCTCCACTACGCTGGCTTGGACAAGACCTTCTGGGCGGAAGCGGCGATGACGGCGATCTACATCAAGAACCGACTGCCGTCCCCCAAGGTTCCCGGGAAAACGCCCTTCGAGGTCGTGTACAAGTCCAAGCCGAACGTGAAGCACATGCGGGTCTTTGGGTGCAAGGCCTACGTTTTGACGCCGAAGGAAAAGCGACTGAAGTGGGATCCTAAGGCATGTGGAGGAATTTGTTTGGGCTACGAGGAGCGCTCCAAGGCGTATCGAGTTTATGACATCGAGGCGGGGAAGGTTGTGGTATCTCGCGATGTCACATTCGATGAAGCCACTTTCGACAGCGCCTCAGCTCACGATGATGATGAAATTGATGAAGCCGCTGATTGCCTGGATGACCTGGAGATCTCTTCTGCGGCCGGCACGAGTAATTTTCGACAGGCGGGGAAACGTAAAACCCGTCCCGACCCAGACGCACGTGACCGATCAAGTCGCCCTCGTCGCCGAACTAGACTTGAAGAGGCAAGCGCGCCCGGCAACGACTCGGACGACCCAGGACGCGACTCTCCGGATCAAGAAGCGAAGTCGGATGATGATGGCGAGTCTACTCCAGCAATGTTCTGGCGTGCGAGTGCAAACGCAGCAGAAGCAAAGGACAGCGCGGAGCCGAAGACGTTCCAGGAAGCTGTGAGTGGTGCCAACCAAGTGCACTGGCGCAAGGCGATTCGTGCGGAGCTCAAGTCGATGCGTCTCCGTGGTGTGTTTCGTGCTGCGAAGTTACCGAACAACCAGTGCGCCGTGGGAACGAAGTGGGTCTTCAAGATCAAGCGCAAAGCTGACGGATCCATCGAGAAGTACAAGGATCGACTCGTCGCGAAGGGATTTGTGCAGAAGTATGGGATCGACTACACCGAGACGTTCTCCCCAGTGGTCAAGTACGTCACTCTGCGCATGATCGTGGCCATCGCAAAATTCTTCGGATGGCCTCTCGACCAACTGGACGTGGTGACCGCTTTCCTGTACGGCCTCATGAAGGAGAAGGTATTCTGCAGCATTCCCGAAGGTGTTGAGCTCGACGACGGATTCGACTGCGTGGAACTGTTCAAGGCTATCTACGGCCTCAAACAAGCGTCGCGAGTGTGGAACGAGACTTTCGACGAGTACGTTCGCTCCATTGGATTTCGCGTCTCGAGCTACGACCCGTGCCTCTATATCAAGGTTGTCGACGGTGAATGCGTCCTGCTGCTCGTGTACGTCGACGACGTTTTGGTCACCGGTAGCTCCGCGACGTTGATTGCCGAAGTCAAGCGCCAGCTCAAGTCTCGCTTCGAGATGACTGACAGCGGGAAGTGCTCCTTCATTCTCGGCATCGAAGTTGTTGACAACGAGAACGGCAGCGTTACGCTAAGCCAAGCGCGCTACGTTAGCGACATCTTGGAGCGCTTTGGCATGCAGAATTGCAAACCTGCTGCCAGCCCGGTCGACCTCAGCATGAAGCTGGTGCCACGTGATTTTTCGACCAAGTTGGATGCACCATTCCGCGAGGCGGTCGGTGCGCTCATGCACTTGATGACTTCGACTCGGCCTGACATTGCTTTCGCCGTTGGATACGTGTCACGCTTCATGGAGAACCCCCAAGTGGAACACTGGACTGCGGTCAAGCGCATTTTTCGCTACCTGCAAGGCACCAAGTCGCATGGCATCCGTTTCACACCGAGCAAGGGCGTGGATTTTCGCGGCTACTCCGATGCTGACTGGGCTGGTGACCACAGCGACCGCAAGTCGACTTCAGGCTACCTGTTCCAAGTTCTCGGCGGACCGATTTCGTGGGGCTCCAAGAAGCAGTCAAGTGTGTCACTCTCCACGAGCGAAGCTGAGTACATCGCGCTGAGCCTCGCGATCCAAGAAGGCAAGTGGGTGCACAAGTTGCTATGTGAGATTCTAGCGGCGGCGGGCGAAGATTCGCCGGATCTGAAGATCTTCGAGGACAACCAGTCGTGCATCAAGATGACCAAGAACCCCGTGAACCATGGCCGCGCCAAGCACATCGACATCAAGTACCACCACATCCGCGACGAAGTGAAGCGCGATGAAGTGAAGCTCCAGTATTGCGAGACTTCCGTGATGCTGGCGGACATCATGACGAAGGCGCTCGCGGGACCACGCCACACGGACCTCACGGTGGCTCTCGGCATTCATGGGACTTCGCATTGAGGGGGCGTATTGAGAGTTACCGGTTTTATTGAGAGTTACCGGTTTGGTATCGGTTATTGACCGTGAACCGGTTAGCCCGAACCGGTCCAATCCGAACCCACGCCGATTACGCCACCGCGGATTACGCCACTGTCGATTACGCCACCTGTGGGTACAAGATTGTAGGTACAAGATTGTAGGTACAAGATTGTAGGTACAAGATGGGCATCGACGTGGCGCTCTCTGATTGGCTGAAGTAACTCAGTATCCAGTAAAGAATCAAGTAGGATGTATCCAGTAGGTCTAGAGATAGCAAGAAGGCTTTCGAGCTAAAGACCTCAATCAATCACTTTCGAATCTTCCCTCTACCCCTCAAGTGGTTTCCTGTCTCCACTCCGGTCTCCCCCAGAGTGCTGCCTCCCTTCGCTTCGTCCAAGCTTCGGTGTCCAAGATCCATACCTTCCATCAGGTTATGAGCCCAAGCACCATGTCCTATGCCCACGATGCCTCCACCAAGGTCTCCATCGACAAGTTCAACGGAGACAACTACGCGACGTGGAACCGCTACATGCGTGGCGTGTTCCTGACCAAGTCGACGTGGCATGTCGTGAACCGCGAGACGACGCCAAGCTACACGGACTCGCGGGCCAAGGACGACTACGTCAAGTCGAGCAACATCGCTTTCGGACTGATGCTGCTCCACATGGACGCGGACTACCACCATGTGGTCGACGACTGCGAGGAAGCGTGGGTTGCCTGGTCGCGCCTGAAGACGCTGTACGGTGGTTCGCAGAAGGCTGGACGCATCTACCTGAAGCGCCAACTCTTCAGCATGGAGATGTCGGAAGGCGGCAATGTACTCCATCATTGCAACGAGGTCCTCAACATCAGCGCCAAACTCAGCAGTATCGGCGCCAAGATGGAGGATGAAGACGTGGCGATCTGCTTATTGCGCAGCCTCCCCAAGAGCTACGAGAACGTTGTGCTCAACTTGGAGATGATCAATGCAGAGCTGCGATCGCAAGACGTCGTGAAGGTGCTCACGAATGAGCACATCAAGCGGCAAGGTGAGAAGACGGCGACGGTGAAGACTGAAGAAGCAGCGAAGGCGTTCAACACCGACCGAGAGTCTCGCCAATGCACGTACTGCGGGAAATTGAGGCACGTGATCGACAAGTGCTGGACCAAGCAGAAGGACGAGAATCGGGGCCCAAGACGCGGCGGCCATGACCGTGGACGCGGAGCCAACAATGTCCAGTGGCGGAACGACGACTACGACGACGACTATGACCGAGTCGCATTTGCAGTTTCCATGGAATGTGGAATTTCGACGGGCAAGAATGTCCGGGATGTGGGCAGTCGACAGCGGCGCAACGCACCACATCTGCAACGACAAGGTCAAGTTCGCCAATTTGATCGAGCGAATGAAGGCGAACTTTCGGTGGCCGACGGCAACAATGCGGCAATCAAGGGTGTGGGGACCATCGTGGAACGAGTGGTTCTGCCCAACGGCGACGAGCGCGAGATCGAGATCAAGAACGCGCTGTACGTGCCGAACATGAGCAAGAATCTGCTCTCGGCGCCGCAGATCAACAAGAGTGGCAAGTTCCAAGTGGTGTTTGACGGCACCGAAATGCACGTTTCGCGCAAGGACTCGAAGCTAGTGGTGGCGACGGCGGATCTCGTGGATGGCCTCTACTGGCTTCGCACGCCTCAGCGATCGGCGAATGCAGCGACAAGTGGAAGAACGGTCGACTTGCATGCGCGTATGGGTCACGCTCCAGTCGAGGTGCTTCGCAAGATGGTCGACACCAAGATGGTCGACACCAAGATGATCAAGGACGCGAAAGCACCCTCCAAGTCGAGTGGAACAAGCGTGTGTCGCGGTTGTCAACAAGGCAAGATGGTCCAAAAACCGTTCCCCAGTAACCGTGACAAGTGTCACTACGACACGTTCGAGTTGCTCTACTTCGACATCTGCGGACCCATGGAGGAAAACTCGCTTGGCGGCAGCAAGTACCTGCTACTGATCGTGGACGAAGCCAGCGGATGCATGAAGGGTTTCTGTCTGCGTGCCAAGTCGGAGAGCGAAGACTGCATCAAGACGTACATCATGAAGGTGCAGACGCAGTTCGGCAAGAAGGTCAAGTTTGTGCGGCATGACGGAGCTCGTGAGTTCGCTACCAACTCGCTCAAGGCCTTCTACCAAGACGAAGGCATCGAGCAGCAAACCACGGTTCCGTACGCGCACCAGACCAACGGCACAGCAGAGCGAGCCATCCGGACTATCGTCACGATCGGCCGCAGCATGCTGCATCACGCCAAGCTGGACAAGTGTTTCTGGGCTGAGGCGGCCATGACGGCCATCTACGTGAAAAACCTGATGGAAGGTATGGATCCTGGACACCGAAGCTTGGACGAAGCGAAGGGAGGCAGCACTCTGGGGGAGACCGGAGTGGAGACAGGAAACCACTTGAGGGGTAGAGGGAAGATTCGAAAGTGATTGATTGAGGTCTTTAGCTCGAAAGCCTTCTTGCTATCTCTAGACCTACTGGATACATCCTACTTGATTCTTTACTGGATACTGAGTTACTTCAGCCAATCAGAGAGCGCCGCGTCGATGCCCATCTTGTACCTACAATCTTGTACCTACAATCTTGTACCTACAATCTTGTACCCACAGGTGGCGTAATCGACAGTGGCGTAATCCGCGGTGGCGTAATCGGCGTGGGTTCGGATTGGACCGGTTCGGGCTAACCGGTTCACGGTCAATAACCGATACCAAACCGGTAACTCTCAATAAAACCGGTAACTCTCAATACGCCCCCTCAATGCGAAGTCCCATGAATGCCGAGAGCCACCGTGAGGTCCGTGTGGCGTGGTCCCGCGAGCGCCTTCGTCATGATGTCCGCCAGCATCACGGAAGTCTCGCAATACTGGAGCTTCACTTCATCGCGCTTCACTTCGTCGCGGATGTGGTGGTACTTGATGTCGATGTGCTTGGCGCGGCCATGGTTCACCGGGTTCTTCGTCATCTTGATGCACGACTGGTTGTCTTCGCGGATCATGAGCTCGGGTCCCGTCTCGTTGGCAGCTGCCAAAATCTCGCACAGTAGGCGATGAATCCACTTGCCCTCTTGGATCGCCAGACTGAGTGCGATGTACTCCGCCTCACTCGTAGACAGCGAAACACTTGACTGCTTCTTGCTGCCCCAGCTCACTGGTGCACCCATTAGCATGAACGTGTAGCCGGAAGTCGACTTGCGGTCCGCGAGGTCGCCAGCCCAATCCGCGTCCGAGTACCCGCGAAAGTCGATGTTGTCACCCGGCTTGAAGCAGATCCCGTGCGTCTTGGTGTCTTGCAGGTAGCGAAAGATACGCTTGACTGCCACCCAGTGTTCTTCTTGAGGGTTCTCCATGAAGCGCGACACATAGCCCACCGCGTACGCAATATCCGGGCGAGTAGCAGTCATCAAGTGCATCAGAGCACCAACAGCTTCGCGAAACGGAGCGTTCACCTTGGTCGCTGCGTCGCTTGGAACCAGTCGAGTGCTCATGTCGACGGGACTCACCACGGCCTTGCACTCATCCATGGCGAAGCGCTTGAGAATGTCATCCACATAGCGCCGCTGGCACATCGTCACACTGCCGTCTGGGCCGTCCACCAGCTCGATCCCAAGAACGAACGCGCACTTGCCGCTGTCGGTCATCTCGAAGCGAGTCTTGAGGTCCGTCTTCGTGCGTGCGATCAGCTCGGGTGAACTCCCAGTGATCAGCACATCGTCCACATACACATACACCAGCACGAGTACGCAGTGACCGTCCACCACCTTGATGTAGAGGCACGGGTCGGAGGCCGAAACTTGGAAGCCGATAAAGCACACGAATTCGTCGAAGGTCTCGTTCCACACGCGCGAAGCTTGCTTGAGACCGTAGCTCGCCTTCACCAATTCCAGGCAGTCGAAGTCATCGTCGAGATCAACACCTTCGGGGACCGCGCAGAAAATCAGTTCCTTCATTATCCCGTACAGGAACGCTGTCACCACGTCGAGTTGGTCGAGAGGCCAGCCGAAGTACTTGGCAATAGCGATGACCATGCGCAGCGTCACGTACTTGACCACGGGCGAAAACGTCTCCGTGTAGTCGATGCCGTACTTCTGCTTGAACCCCTTGGCCACGAGGCGCGCCTTGTACTTTTCGATCGATCCATCCGCTTTGCGCTTGATCTTGAACACCCACTTGGTACCGATGGCGCGCTGTCCGTTGGGCAATTTTGCAGCACGAAACACACCACGAAGTCGCATCGACTTGAGCTCAGCATGAATTGCCTTGCGCCAGTGCACTTGGTCCGGGCCGTTCACCGCTTCTTGGAATGTCGATGGTTCCGACAGGTCCACAGCTGCTTCGACTGCGTTGGCACTTGCACGCCAAAACACAGGGGGAGTCGATTCTTCATCTTGATCTCCAGACTTTTCTTCTTCGTCTGCGTCCACTCGGTGCGAAGAGGAAGAGGAATCCGGCGCACTTGCTTCTTCCAGTCCAGGCCGATGGCGCACAGTGTGCGGTCTTCTGGTAGCTTCATCTTCGTCACTTGGGCGACTCTTGCGCTTCCCCGTCTGCTTGTACTCCGTCTGGCGAGGTCCGTCATCGTCGATATCGAGCGAGTCGACGTCCAGGTCATCGACATCTTCATCGGAAATCCGCGGTGAAAGTCCAAAGGCCGACTCATCGAAGTTGACATCGCGACTGATCACCACCTGCCCCGCCTCGATGTCATAAAGTCGATATGCCTTGGACACTTCTTCGTAGCCCAGGAATATTCCGGCGCGAGCCTTGGGGTCCCACTTGAGCCGCTTCTCCTTCGGAGTCAAAATGTACGTCCGACAGCCGAACACGCGCATGTGCTTCACACTCGGCTTGGACTTGTACACGATCTCGAACGGAGTCTTGTGCTCGATCTTGGGTGACGGCAGGCGGTTCTTCACATAGATGGCCGTCATGGCCGCCTCAGCCCAGAAACACTTGTCCAGCTTGGCGTGATGCAGCATGCTGCGGCCGATCGTGACGATAGTCCGGATGGCTCGCTCTGCCGTGCCGTTGGTCTGGTGCGCGTACGGAACCGTGGTTTGCTGCTCGATGCCTTCGTCTTCGTAGAAGGCCTTGAGCGAGTTGGTAGCGAACTCACGAGCTCCGTCATGCCGCACAAACTTGACCTTCTTGCCGAACTGCGTCTGCACCTTCATGATGTACGTCTTGATGCAGTCTTCGCTCTCCGACTTGGCACGCAGACAGAAACCCTTCATGCATCCGCTGGCTTCGTCCACGATCAGTAGCAGGTACTTGCTGCCGCCAAGCGAGTTTTCCTCCATGGGTCCGCAGATGTCGAAGTGGAGCAACTCGAACGTGTCGTAGTGACACTTGTCACGGTTACTGGGGAACGGTTTTTGGACCATCTTGCCTTGTTGACAACCGCGACACACGCTTGTTCCACTCGACTTGGAGGGTGCTTTCGCGTCCTTGATCATCTTGGTGTCGACCATCTTGGTGTCGACCATCTTGCGAAGCACCTCGACTGGAGCGTGACCCATACGCGCATGCAAGTCGACCGTTCTTCCACTTGTCGCTGCATTCGCCGATCGCTGAGGCGTGCGAAGCCAGTAGAGGCCATCCACGAGATCCGCCGTCGCCACCACTAGCTTCGAGTCCTTGCGCGAAACGTGCATTTCGGTGCCGTCAAACACCACTTGGAACTTGCCACTCTTGTTGATCTGCGGCACCGAGAGCAGATTCTTGCTCATGTTCGGCACGTACAGCGCGTTCTTGATCTCGATCTCGCGCTCGTCGCCGTTGGGCAGAACCACTCGTTCCACGATGGTCCCCACACCCTTGATTGCCGCCTTGTTGCCGTCGGCCACCGAAAGTTCGCCTTCATTTCGCTCGATCAAATTGGCGAACTTGACCTTGTCGTTGCAGATGTGGTGCGTTGCGCCGCTGTCGACCGCCCACATCCCGGACATATTCTTGCCCGTCGAAATTCCACATTCCATGGAAACCGCGAACGCTACTCGATCGTAGTCGTAGTCGTAGTCGTATCCGTCGCTGTCGTTTCTCCACTGGATGTTGTTGGCCCCGCGTCCACGGCCGTTGCCATTGCCATTGCCGCCGCGTCTTGGGCCCCGATTCTCGTCCTTCTGCTTGGTCCAGCACTTGTCCACCGTGTGCCCCAATTTCCCGCAGTATGTGCACTGGCGAGACTCTCGGTCGGTGTTGAACGCCTTGGCCGCGTTCTCCGTCTTCACCGTCTTCACCGTCGCCGTCTTCTCGCCTTGTCTCTTGATGTGCTCATTCGTGAGCACCTTCACGACGTCTTGCGATCGCAGTTCCGCGCTGCTCATCTCCAAGTTGAGCACGACGTTCTCGTAGCTCTTGGGGAGGCTGCGCAATAAGCAGATCGCCACGTCCTCGTCCTCCATCTTGGCGCCGATACTGCTGAGTTTGGCGCTGATGTTGAGGACCTCGTTGCAATGATGCAACACATTGCCGCCTTCCGACATCTCCATGCTGAAGAGTTGGCGCTTCAGGTAGATGCGTCCAGCCTTCTGCGAACCACCGTACAGCGTCTTCAGGCGCGACCAGGCAACCCACGCTTCCTCGCAGTCGTCAACCACATGATGGTAGTCCGCATTCATGTGGAGCAACATCAGTCCGAAAGCGATGTTGCTCGACTTGACGTAGTCGTCCTTGGCCCGCGTGTCCGTGAAGCTCGGAGTCATCTCGCGGTTCACCACATGCCACACCGACTTGGTCAGGAACACGCCACGCATGTAGCGGTTCCACGTCGCGTAATTGTCTCCGTTGAACTTGTCAATGGAGACCTTGGTGGAGGCATCGTGGGCAGAGGACATGGTGCTTGGGCTCATAACCTGATGGAAGGTATGGATCTTGGACACCGAAGCTTGGACGAAGCGGAGGGAGGCAGCACTCTGGGTGAGACCGGAGTGGAGGCAGGAAACCACTTGAGGGGTAGAGGGAAGATTCGAAAGTGATTGATTGAGGTCTTTAGCTCGAAAGCCTTCTTGCTATCTCTAGACCTACTGGATACACCCTACTTGATTCTTTACTGGATACTGAGTTACTTCAGCCAATCAGAGAGCGCCACGTCGATGCCCATCTTGTACCTACAATCTTGTACCTACAATCTTGTACCCACAGGTGGCGTAATCGACAGTGGCGTAATCCGCGGTGGCGTAATCGGCGTGGGTTCGGATTGGACCGGTTCGGGCTAACCGGTTCACGGTCAATAACCGATACCAAACCGGTAACTCTCAATAAAACCGGTAACTCTCAATACGCCCCCTCAATGCGAAGTCCCATGAATGCCGAGAGCCACCGTGAGGTCCGTGTGGCGTGGTCCCGCGAGCGCCTTCGTCATGATGTCCGCCAGCATCACGGAAGTCTCGCAATACTGGAGCTTCACTTCACCGCGCTTCACTTCGTCGCGGATGTGGTGGTACTTGATGTCGATGTGCTTGGCGCGGCCGTGGTTCACCGGGTTCTTCGTCATCTTGATGCACGACTGGTTGTCTTCGCGGATCATGAGCTCGGGTCCCGTCTCGTTGGCAGCTGCCAGGATCTCGCACAGCAGGCGATGAATCCACTTGCCCTCTTGGATCGCCAGACTGAGTGCGATGTACTCCGCCTCACTCGTAGACAGCGAAACACTTGACTGCTTCTTGCTGCCCCAGCTCACTGGTGCACCCATTAGCATGAACGTGTAGCCGGAAGTCGACTTGCGGTCCGCGAGGTCGCCAGCCCAATCCGCGTCCGAGTACCCGCGAAAGTCGATGTTGTCACCCGGCTTGAAGCAGATCCCATGCGTCTTGGTGCCTTGCAGGTAGCGAAAGATACGCTTGACCGCAACCCAGTGTTCTTCTTGAGGGTTCTCCATGAAGCGCGACACATAGCCAACGGCGTACGCGATGTCCGGGCGCGTGGCAGTCATCAAGTGCATCAGAGCACCAACAGCTTCGCGAAACGGAGCGTTCACCTTGGTCGCTGCGTCGCTTGGAACCAGTCGAGTGCTCATGTCGACGGGACTCACCACGGCCTTGCACTCATCCATGGCGAAGCGCTTGAGAATGTCATCCACATAGCGGCGCTGACACATCGTCACGCTGCCGTCTGGGCCGTCCACCAACTCGATCCCAAGAACGAACGCGCACTTGCCGCTGTCGGTCATCTCGAAGCGAGTCTTGAGGTCCGTCTTCGTGCGTGCGATCAGCTCGGGTGAACTCCCGGTGATCAGCACATCGTCCACATACACCAGCACGAGTACGCAGTGACCGTCCACCACCTTGATGTAGAGGCACGGGTCGAAGGCCGAAACTTGGAAGCCGATAGAGCACACAAATTCGTCGAAGGTCTCGTTCCACACGCGCGAAGCTTGCTTGAGACCGTAGATCGCCTTCACCAATTCCAGGCAGTCGAAGTCACCGTCGAGATCAACACCTTCGGGGACCGCGCAGAACACCAGCTCCTTCATTATCCCGTACAGGAAAGCTGTCACCACGTCGAGTTGGTCGAGAGGCCAGCCGAAGTACTTGGCAATAGCGATGACCATGCGCAGCGTCACGTACTTGACGACGGGCGAGAACGTCTCGGTGTAGTCGATGCCGTACTTCTGCTTGAACCCCTTGGCCACGAGGCGCGCCTTGTACTTTTCGATCGATCCGTCCGCTTTGCGCTTGATCTTGAACACCCACTTGGTACCGATGGCGCGCTGTCCGTTGGGCAATTTTGCAGCACGAAACACACCACGAAGTCGCATCGACTTGAGCTCAGCACGAATTGCCTTGCGCCAGTGCACTTGGTCCGGGCCGTTCACCGCTTCTTGGAATGTCGATGGTTCCGACAGGTCCACAGTCGCTTCAACAGCATTGGCACTTGCACGCCAAAACACAGGGGGAGTCGATTCTTCATCTTGGTCACCAGATTTTTCTTCTTCGTCGGCGTCCACTCGGTGCGAAGAGGAAGAGGAATCCGGCGCACTTGCTTCTTCCAGTCCAGGCCGATGGCGCACAGTGTGCGGTCTTCTGGTAGCTTCATCTTCGTCACTTGGGCGACTCTTGCGCTTCCCCGTCTGCTTGTACTCCGTCTGGCGAGGTCCGTCATCGTCGATATCGAGCGAGTCGACGTCCAGGTCATCGACATCTTCATCGGAAATCCGCGGTGAAAGTCCAAAGGCCGACTCATCGAAGTTGACATCGCGACTGATCACCACCTGCCCCGCCTCGATGTCATAAAGTCGATATGCCTTGGACACTTCTTCGTAGCCCAGGAATATTCCGGCGCGAGCCTTGGGGTCCCACTTGAGCCGCTTCTCCTTCGGAGTCAAAATGTACGTCCGACAGCCGAACACGCGCATGTGCTTCACACTCGGCTTGGACTTGTACACGATCTCGAACGGAGTCTTGTGCTCGATCTTGGGTGACGGCAGGCGGTTCTTCACATAGATGGCCGTCATGGCCGCCTCAGCCCAGAAACACTTGTCCAGCTTGGCGTGATGCAGCATGCTGCGGCCGATCGTGACGATAGTCCGGATGGCTCGCTCTGCCGTGCCGTTGGTCTGGTGCGCGTACGGAACCGTGGTTTGCTGCTCGATGCCTTCGTCTTCGTAGAAGGCCTTGAGCGAGTTGGTAGCGAACTCACGAGCTCCGTCATGCCGCACAAACTTGACCTTCTTGCCGAACTGCGTCTGCACCTTCATGATGTACGTCTTGATGCAGTCTTCGCTTTCCGACTTGGCACGCAGACAGAAACCCTTCATGCATCCGCTGGCTTCGTCCACGATCAGCAGCAGGTACTTGCTGCCGCCAAGCGAGTTTTCCTCCATGGGTCCGCAGATGTCGAAGTGGAGCAACTCGAACGTGTCGTAGTGACGCTTGTCACGGTTGCTGGGGAACGGTTTTTGGACCATCTTGCCTTGTTGACAACCGCGACACACGCTTGTTCCACTCGACTTGGAGGGTGCTTTCGCGTCCTTGATCATCTTGGTGTCGACCATCTTGGTGTCGACCATCTTGCGAAGCACCTCGACTGGAGCGTGACCCATACGCGCATGCAAGTCGACCGTTCTTCCACTTGTCGCTGCATTCGCCGATCGCTGAGGCGTGCGAAGCCAGTAGAGGCCATCCACGAGATCCGCCGTCGCCACCACTAGCTTCGAGTCCTTGCGCGAAACGTGCATTTTGGTGCCGTCAAACACCACTTGGAACTTGCCACTCTTGTTGATCTGCGGCACCGAGAGCAGATTCTTGCTCATGTTCGGCACGTACAGCGCGTTCTTGATCTCGATCTCGCGCTCGTCGCCGTTGGGCAGAACCACTCGTTCCACGATGGTCCCCACACCCTTGATTGCCGCATTGTTGCCGTCGGCCACCGAAAGTTCGCCTTCATTCGCTCGATCAAATTGGCGAACTTGACCTTGTCGTTGCAGATGTGGTGCGTTGCGCCGCTGTCGACCGCCCACATCCCGGACACATTCTTGCCCGTCGAAACCCCACATTCCAGCGAAACCGCGAACGCTACTCGATCGTAGTCGTAGTCGTAGTCGTATCCGTCGCTGTCGTTTCTCCACTGGATGTTGTTGGCCCCGCGTCCACGGCCATTGCCATTGCCATTGCCGCCGCGTCTTGGCCCTCGGTTCTCGTCCTTCTGCTTGGTCCAGCACTTGTCAATCGTGTGCCCCACTTTTCCGCAGTATGTGCACTGGCGAGACTCTCGGTCGGTGTTGAACGCCTTGGCCGCGTTCTCCGTCTTCACCGTCGCCGTCTTCTCGCCTTGTCTCTTGATGTGCTCATTCGTGAGCACCTTCACGACGTCTTGCGACCGCAGTTCAGCGCTGCTCATCTCCAAGTTCAGCACGACGTTCTCGTAGCTCTTGGGGAGGCTGCGCAACAAGCAGATCGCCACGTCCCTCGTCCTCCATCTTGGCACCGATGCTGCTGAGCTTGGGCGCTGATGTTGAGGACCTCGTTGCAATGATGCAAGACATTGCCGCCTTCCGACATCTCCATGCTGAAGAGCTGGCGCTTCAGGTAGATGCGTCCAGCCTTCTGCGACCACCGTACAGTGTCTTCAGGCGCGACCAGGGCAACCCACGCTTCCTCGCAGTCGTCGACCACATGGTGGTAGTCCGCATTCATGTGGGAGCAGCATCAGTCCCGAAAAGCGATGTTGCTCGACTTGACGTAGTCGTCCTTGGCCCGCGAGTCCGTGTAGCTTGGCGTCCGTCTCGCGGTTCACGACATGCCACGTCGACTTGGTCAGGAAACACGCCACGCATGTAGCGGTTCCACGTCGCGTAGTTGTCCCCGTTGAACTTGTCAATGGAGACCTTGGTCGAGGCGTCTTGGGCAGAGGACATGGTGCTTGGGCTCATAACCTGAATGGAAGGTATGGATATTTGGACACGAAGCTTGTATGAAGCGGAGGGAGGGACGTCGCATGACGGTGGGACCGAGCGAAAGACACTTGAGGGGTAGAATGAAGATTCGAAAGTGATTGATTGAATCGGAGCTTACAACTATCTCACTACCTAGTCTGCATCCAATCATTTGGTGCATTCCAAT